>WITN01000058.1:0-233745 GCA_015025155.1 Lactarius quietus
GTAATAGAACACGACGGGCGTCGCATCCCCGCAAAGTACGTGCGGGTTCGGATGCTTGATAACCCGGAGGTTTTTGGGACGATGGGAAGGGGTTCGCCGATATACCGTGCCGAGATTCATGCAGAACCCTGCAGAGACATGGGTCCGTCAGCTGAGTACAACCGAAACCAACTACAATATTTCCGCACTGACTTCCGTGGCAAGCGGCAAGTAGATGAAGCCCTCGCTAGGCTTGGGGATATATCTCTCCAAGCCGAAGTCAGGCGCTACCGCTCGTCCATGGAGGTCATCGCGGAACTCGAAGACGCCATCAAGAAGCTCGAGGACGACATCTACGTCCATACTGATCGAGCGCGGCACTCAGCAACACGGTTAGGGCGAGCACATGCTCTTAGGAGGGTGCGTGACGAGCATGAGACGGACGTCGGACTAACTGCGGTGACTAATTGGGTCGTGGAGCGTGGGCGCTCACCCTTGTAAAGGGGGTGATGTTACGTCCCAGGTCATACCATGTAGCTGACCTAACCCATAAGCGATGGGACGTGGTTTGGAGAATGCTTACTCTTCGTCGATGACTGATGGCCTTTGTCTTACTCAAGCTTACTATGATGATTACTGATAGTGTTACCATACGATGACGACAGCTTACTGTACGATACCGAGTTGTGGCGTATGTCTTAGTGGACGATCACTCAGCAGTAGTAGTTGTGGCTGTATCGCTGACAAAGGCGTACAGTTGCGAAGTCTGTTATAAGGCAGCTGTCGACTGATGTGGTCGACAGCTTGACACTCTTGTATTCTCAGACAATCTAGTCGAGATTCCTCTCTTCTACCTTGGTCATCGCTCCCTTAGGACGGCTCTTGCAGGAGTCCGTACAAGACCAGTCTCACCTTCGCGTGTAGACTCGATTCGCTAAGTCACGCTACTTGCCATCGCGTGGAAGGGTCTAAGTCAGACCATTGCCATAACATTGTATATGTCGTAATTGCGTTCTGCTTCGTTGAGTGTTGCTGAATAGAATGCTACTGGGTGTTTTTTGCCGTCACGACCTTTCTGCGTTAGTACTGCCCCCACAGCAAACCCTGATGCATCTACTTCTAGGTCGTATTGGACTTCGGGGTTTGGGTGAGCGAGGATCGGGTTGCTCGTGATACGATTTTTAAGTGTTTGGAACGCGTTTTGTTGGTCTGCGTCCCAGTGCCAATCTACGTCTTTTCTTGTCAGCATGTTCAGTGGCCGGGCGATATTGGCAAAGCCTCGGATAAAAGGACGGTAAAAGTTACAGAAACCCAAAAAACTGCGTACGTCCCTGACTTTTGTTGGTACAGGCCAGTCGCGAACGCCTGTCACCTTTGCTGGATCCATATGTGTCATCCCCTTTTCAAGGATTACCCCCAGGTAATCAATAGAAGGAACGTGGAAGGCGCATTTTGCCAGTTTGAAGTAGAGATCGTGGTTCATGGCGACTTGAAGGACTGCAGTCACTGCAGCGGTGTGGGCGTTATCAGTTTTCTGGAAGGAGCCACAGTCTTCAGTGGCGATGGCAATGTCGTCCATATAGATGCGAATGTGCGTTCCCTCGAGGGCATACTTTTCGATTACTGGTCTGTGAATATCGTTCATGAAGGCTTGGAAGGTTGCCGGTGAGTTGCAAAGTCCAAAATACATGACTGTTGGTTCAAAAAGTCCTCGGCACGTTTTAAAGGCTGCTTTATGTTCATCGCCGGCCTTGATTCGAATGTTATTGTAGCCCTGTCTGACGTCAAATTTTGAGAACATCACCGCCCCTCCAAGATCCCTCATAAGATCTGTTATGAGAGGGAGAGGGTATTGATTTCATATCGTCCATTGATTGATTGCTCTGTAGTCTTGGACTGGTCGTAATTTTCCATCTTTCTTTTTGATGAAGAAGAAAGATGATGCGTAGGGGGATTGCGACGGTCTGATATATCCTTTCTTGAGATGTTCATCAATGAACGTGTCCAATGCTTCATCTTCTTGTCGGGTCATTGGGTAGATTCTACACGTTATCGCCTTTGGTGCGTTTGGAAGGAAAGTAATGGCATGGTCGCAAGGTCTGCACTCTGGTAGTCTTGTCGATGCTCCTTCGTCGAAGACTTTCTTGAACGCCTTGTATTGTGGGAGTAGAGTAGGAGCTTCTTCTTCTTTTGCCAATGTCGACTTCTCCTTTGGAATGACTATTCTTCGTCCTTTCTCCTCGGTTCTTTCCAGTTGAGTGACGATGTCTTCTTTTTGCTTTGTGAGTAGGTGCGCGAGCACATCTCGTCGGTTGTTTGGGCTGACGGTTTTGATGATGATAGGAAGGTGTGCTGGATTTATTGTGCCCGTTCTCCAGTCGAACCGTGGCTCGTATGCCGCGAGCCACGGATATCCTAGAAGGACGTCTTCTTTTCCTATATTGGTAACCAGGAATCTCATTTCCTTTTCATTCCCTCCTACATTGACACGAAGGATCACGTAGTGGGTGATGAGTCCTGCCTTGTTTGTCGAATCGTCGATGTTGTATATTCGTTTCGGGGTTTCTAGGCGACGTGTTTTTATCCCCATCCTTTCGAGAAAGCGTGCGCTCACAAAGTTATCAGTGGCTCCTGAGTCCACTAGTGCTTTTATGTCGGCCATGTTGTAACGTGTGTCAAGATGAACTGGAACTCGCATAGATCGGTAGCGCGTAATATACACGGAGTTACAACGAAATGCCCTCACCCAGGCCGTCGGGTTCAGGCGTCTGAAAAATCCGTCCCCATCAGTTTCTGCAAGATGAGGTCCTTCACATCATCCCCTTCGCTAGCCACCCCCCTGAGCCAATCTTCGGCTTTGTCCTCGTCAGTTTGTGGCTTCTGTTCCGTGCTCCTGATTTGTTGCGGTCGTCTTCCTTGTTTTGGCTGGCGACAGTCTCGGCTGATGTGCCCCATTTGTTACAATTGTAACATCGTATTTGACTGAAGTCGCGAACCCCGCGATTCTCTCTTTGTCGCTGGAGGTATCCTCCCCTTGGTGGGAATGGAGGTCGTGAATTGTTGAGGACATCTTCTGCCCCTGCGAGTCTTCCCCTGGCTCGGTCTGCGGATGTGTCCATTGCGTCTGGGTGTGGTAGTGGGGCGAGCAATTTTGATAGTGCCCCCGCGTGATTTCTGTTAGAGCCCTTGAACATGTCAAGGTTTCCGCGTACCGTCTGCATATGGATCCACTTCTGTTGTCTTCTGAGAGCTGATGCCTCCATTCTTCGTATGTTCTTGGGTCGTCATGTTGGTACATGGCTTCGTATAGCGTTCTTGGTAACCCTTTTATGAAGTATTGAGGGTTTGTTCGGCGTTGATGTCGTATCCTGCGTATCGAACTAATTGTTCGAATAGCGCGATGTAGTCGTCGATTCTCCCCTCCTTCATCCGTATTCCGGCGTCGAGCTGTGCTTGAGCACATTCCTTGCTGAGTACGTCCGCGAATTGCCTCCTAAAGGCTTGTAGAACGTTGTTCCACAACCTATTGTCGAATTGGCTAACGCCTCTTGTTACTTCTTGTACTAGCCATTGGCTAGCTGACATGACCCAGGCGTTAACCAGGTCTCCTTGAACGTATGTGAGAAACAACATAGCTTTTTGATACTTGTTTCTCATTGCCGCGTGACTGGCGTTTACTCCCGCGTAGACCTCCCACTGAAGGATGAATCCTTCGACTTTGGCGCGATCTCCACTGAAGGGGTTGGAGGATTCCCTATGAATTTGTCCGTGGTGTTTCCTCCCGGTAGTGGTCCTCCTTGTGGTTGTCCTCCCGCTGGTGGTGGTCCTCCTCCTCCTTGTGGTGGCGGTCCCCCTCCTCCTCCTTGTGGTGGTGGGGCGTCATTTTGTCACCTGTGTGGGTATCCTCGTATCCCTTCTCCTCTGTTGATTTGCTCGTATGGTTGTGGAGGTGGCTCGTCATAGTCGAAGTCAAAACCTCCTGGGTGGTCCGGTTCATCAGGCCCCATGGCCCTTCGTGCGGCTTGTAAATCTGCTGGGTTCATGTCCACGATATGACCCGTTCGTTCATCAATGACTAGTGGCGTTGGTTCCTCCATGAGGGTTTGAGTAGCCATGCGGATAGGTCTGGGATATGTAACGTAGCTGTTTGTTGGATAATATTCTCCAACGCTGGTTCTTCGTGAACGTAAATGTGTTCTGGTTCTTCGGCTATTGATGGCGTTGGTGCTCGCTCACTTGTGTGGCTCGTGTCCGACCTTGCGGGTGTTCGGTGTTGAAGTTCTGGGGATATCGGCTCTTCGTGTATTTCTTCTTCTGGGGCTCCGTCGATTCTTCCTTGTTCCTCGACGTCTCGTGCTTCTGATAGTAGGATATTGCAGTTTAGATCGTCCCCGGCTGGTCTGGCTGCTTCGAAGTATTCTTGAGTTCGATTCCACCTAAGTTCTAACCAACAACACCTTCCGTGATGGAAGATGATAGGGTGGAATCGCTGGCTTGTAGCGGCTTCGGCGTAGTAGCCGGTGTTGAAGTGTTCTAACGGTCCACTTCGCCTGTCGTCTGGAACTGTCCTCCAGCGAATTCATTGATGACGTATCTTGCGGGAGCGTCCCTTTCTCTCGAATTGATGCCAAAGGGTTGGAAGTCCCAGCCGTCTTTTGTGGTGATTGGCGCCACGGCGTGTGAGGGAGAGCTTGACTCTAATGTTACGTTTGTGGTCTGACTTAGACCCTACACGCGATGGCGAGTAACGTGACTTAGCGAGGCGTGTCAACACACGAAGGTGTGACTTGTTCAAGGACTCCTGAAAGAGCCTTCCTAAGGGAGCGCGGACAGAGGCGGGAGAGAGAGAACCCCGACTAGATTCGATGAAGAACACAAGAGAGTCAAGCTGCCGACTACATCAGTCGACAGCTACCTTATATCCTATCTGAACTGTACGCCTTCGTCAGCGATACAGCCACTACTACTAACGCGTGATATCGTCCACTAATACTAACACCACAACTACTACCATCAGTCATCGTACAGTCATCCTCAGTCATCGTACAGTAATAGTAACAGTAATCCACATCGTAAGAATGAGTAAGAGAGTAACCGTTAGTCATCATGTAAGAGTAAGCATCCCTGAGGTCACGTCCCATCGCTTATGGGTTAGGTCAGATACTCGCTATGACCTGGGACGTAACATTGATACTGGAATTCGCATAGAATGGAAGCAAGTTATGTATACAGTGTTACAATGTAATGCCCTCACCCAGGCCATCGGGTTTAGGCATCCCCAAAATCCTTATTCCCCATCAACTCCTGCATCGCCAATGTCTTGAACTCTTCAGTTTCATTAGCTGCTGTTCGCAGCCAATTGTTCTTCCTTTCTTCAGTGGTGCAGTTATCCGCTACCATTTGAGCAATGTGGAGATCTTCCCCAACTTCAGAGCGGTCATCCACCACTTCTACACCCCAAGAGTTGCTATAGGGTCTAGATGGGTTTCGGGGTTGACATGGCTGGGAGCAATTGCGACTGAGGTGTCCTTTCTTTTGACAATTGTAGCAAATTACTTCCCTGAGATCTGGAGGTTGCCACCTCTGTAGGAACCCTTCACGAGGTTTGAACGGGGGTCGAGGGTTGTTAAGGTAGGGTCTTGGTTGAGCCAATACATCTTCTGCGTGCGCCAACCGTCCTCTAGTGCGAGCTCGATCTGCTGACGTATCCATTGCATCGGGATGGCATCTGAATTGTCTCCAATTTGTCTGACTTGGTACTGGTGGTCGAGGTTGTATTTTGTATTGATCGATTTTGTTTCTTAGGTGGAGATATTGTCCTTGACGTTTAATGGCTGCCCTTTTCCAATCCTCATAGTCTGTGGGATTGTCGTGAAGGTAGATGGTTTCTTGTAATTTGTTTGGCAGTCCATTGGCGAATAGATCGAGGACCATTGGTTGATCTATATTGTAGCCAGCATATCTGACCAATTGTTCGAATTTTGCTACGTACGCGTCAATGTCCCCTCTCTCCATTTTGATACCTCTTCTCAGTTCTGTTTGTGCTTTTTCCTCTTTGAGAGTATCTGCATATTGCCTCATAAATGAGGAATGGGTGTTATACCACAACCAGTTATCAAGAGGGTCCCGTCCGTTGACATCGACTTGGACTTGTAGCCAAGCCACCATTGATCCTACCCATTCGGTTACTGCAGTCCCTTGGATGTAGGTGAGAAACAACATAGCTCTCTGATATGGACTGCGCATGATGGAGTGGTTCGAATTGATTCCTTCATATAAACTCCATTGCATGAGGAATTCTTCTGCTTTCTCGCGGTCACCTGCAAAGACTGCAGGTGGGTTGCCACAAAATTTGTCATGTGCCGCTGGTAAGGGTGCTTGCGCTGCTGGTAATTGAACTGGCGGGTTTCCAAAGGGTGGTCCTGCTCCACCACCTCCTCCACCATTACCGCCTCCTCCTCCACCATTTCCGCCTCCGTTTCCTCCAGTTGGGGGATTTGGAGGTTGTATTCCTGGTTGATTTTGAGGATCTGTAAGTGCCCGAAATGCCGTGATAGTTGGTGCTATTGGCGAGGTAGTGAGCGAGTAGACTGGTTGTGCAGATAGACTTTCTGCGGTAGCCTGAGTTTGAACATGAGAAGTAAGTGTCGCCATTGCTCCTAGGCATAATGTTTCTGTAGCGATTGCTAAATTGATTCCTTGTTGTGATGAGGAGGCTGGTCTTGCTCCAAAGATGCGTTGCTTTTGGTACTTGGTGATGGTGATGGTGTTTGGGATGTTGGTTTGGTGGGTGTGTTAGCGGTATCCAATTCTCATACTTCTTCCTGTGTAAGCTCGTTGATGTAGATGTCGCAACCTAGATCTTCCAAGGCTACTCGAAATCCTTCCCACTCTCCGTTTCCGTGCTGAGGTTCAAACCAGCGAATTTCAACCCAAACATATCAATCGTAAAGAAACTCAACTGCGACAGTCCAGTTGTCTTCTCGACTCTTGGCGTGATATCCTGTAGTACCTGTAGTCGTGCTATACCGGTACTCTGTGTTTTTACGAAATCGTTGTGGGACGTTGTCAGCGCCTCTGTGTTCGAACCAGAGGTCGTCACAGCTCAGACAACGCTCTTGAGTAGTTTCTGATGATGCCACGTTGTAGCTTGGTCTTAATGTAGCATTATCACCTAATGCTGGTTCGACTTGAACCGATCTGCGGCGTGATACTCGAGTATATGGATGAATCTTGACAATCACGGGCAACTCAACTTAGTTGCACAGCCACTAGGTCGCTTGGTTGACACTAGGGTATCCCGAAGGACAAGCTTCAATCGATAGATTGGAAGAGAAGAGAATAGGTGAATGGTGATGATTCAAGAAGACCAAGCTAGAGAGTCTTGGTCTTCACTACACGACTTATATACAGTTACGCACTGGCTTTAAAGCGCAGCTTAGAATACTGAACCCTAGTACAACTATCCTAGGAATGAGTCACTATCTCTCCTACAAATACCTGAAACACCGGTGAACCCAAATGCCGGCGACGCGTAAGTGTCCATGACTAATAACGGCTTACTATCGTAGTCATAACCAAGTAGTAAGCATCCCGAACTCCGAGACCTCGTAATGATGATGATTGTTAGTCCACGAGATGTCAAACCATGACACTCGACTTGTCAATGACTTGTTCAATTTTCCATCAGCATGACTGTGTTTGGTTGTATTTGTTGAAGTTGAAGAGGCCACAGCATTGGTGTTTGCTTTCCAGCACGTCCTGTCACAAACCACTCACCCACGGTGCTACTGCACAAGCCCATTTCATTGAAATGAGCTTGTTTCATGAAATCTATAACTCACGAACATCCACTGGCAATACAAGCAATGTCACACAGACCCTGGCTCAAGTTCAACACACACCTTTTCCCAATTCCTTGACAACAAGTTAACAACCACTCCCATTTGTGGTACTCGCTGCTGCAGGGATAGCAATGACTACTATAACTTTGAGGAAGACATGGTCATAGCCAGGCCAGCTGGGACAATGCCTATCACTCTGGGAACATCAAAGCATCTCAAAGCATCTTGTGAAGACATGGCCAACCTCTATGATGTGGATCCCCAGCAACTTAAACCCTTCGTAGAGGTACGCTCATATTGTTCACAGCATATCCAATGTTTCTTACATCGCATTCAGTCCCCAACTATGCTGCACATGTTGCTCTGTCTCAAGGCACACCTTCTCAGGATCCAGAGTATGCTCATGAAGAAAGAGATCAACACTTTGTTTGAGTCACCTGAATTCAAGGCATGTCTGTCGCTGTCTGTGACCACAATCATCTCTAACTTAAATGTTCTAGACTGGTTTACAAGATCGTCTGCAGGTTGCTTTGCTGTCCCCAGGCATACCCACATATGTAACCGATGTTGCACCCCAGTAATACGCCCAGCTCATCGCTGGCCATGTAAAGTGCTGATTTTGCTTATTTTACTTATATTTTGTTACTTTACCTTTCTCCAGATCTTGATTATTATTACCTTCCTTATCTCATTTATAGCTACCCTATATCTAGATCTGAGTTTCCTAGTATATATAGCCTTGTAGCTAGCCCTTTTACAGTAACTCAACCTTGGAGTTTTGCCCCCCGGATTTCAGGGCTCAGTATTTGGCCCCTCTCGGGTTCACCACCGTTTGACACCGCGCACCAGTGCGCGCCATTAGTGCTCTTCGGCCGACGTTAAACCGAGCTTTCCGCCGCCGACTGCTGAGTTTCATAACGTGCGGAGGCCTGCGCGATACCCTTCAGCACTTCACAACACCTCCCTGATCCTGAGACCTGGGCTTGGGTTGTAATTGGGTTGTTTTCCCATAGCAGCAGCAACTCAGCTCGTCACCAGATGATGGTACATTCTTGTGACTGACGGCTTTTTTTTTAAATCATCCTCTACTAGGTTATCATTAAGCAACAGTGGAAGCTTTTCAAAATCCCAATGGAGCTATTTGAAGACCCCAAGTATTATTCTTAACTGGAGATGATGGTCAGCAAAACCCTTACATCCACCCGCAGTGTAATGCCTGACGAGGCCAAGCCTGACTTAGGCTGTACTTGTTACATGGTGACAAAATGTAATGTGACTTAGCAGTAATGTGTCAATGCTTGTAGGTGTGACCATATGAGGACACCTGCAAGTGCCTCCTTAAGCAGAGCTTGTGCTAGCCAATCAGTCGATCAGAAGAGAGAAGCCGACTGGATTTCGAGAGATGCAAAAGTGTCAAGCTGTCGACCACACCAGTCAACAGCCACCTTATAACTAGAATCTGACTACACGCCTTCATCAGCAATGCAGCCACTACTACTACTGCTTGGTAAACATCCACTAATACTCTGAATAATTGTACAGTCATATGCATAACCATCAGTAATCAATGTGAAGCTCCCTTAGTAAGTTCAGGAGCAACTCGTCATCCCACTTACTCTCACCCTTGTAACTGTTTGTTACACACAGTGGCATCAAGCAAAACATTTGTGTCATTTTCTTTAGAACATGCTAGCTGACTTTTGCTATTGATCAGATTGAGGCATTGTTTCAGGAAGATGGTAATGCTCTGCACATCGGGCTTCTTTCACAGAAGCTCTTACCAAGGAACATTTTTGTCACAATGGACCACTGGGTCTGATTTGCTTTCCTGGTGTGTCAGCTTATCTTCCCAGTACTTATGTCCTGACACTGTTATCAGCAGTCTGCTGTCCGGGACTTTGTTAAGGTCACTTGACTCAAGAAGCCTGCTGGAGCGCTCCACCCCTTGCACAAACACCCCAAAAGCACCACAACCTTGTGGGGCTGAAAAGCAATGAACTGGATGCCCTGAGCATTTCGATGAGTGGGAGCCAGGGTGCATTTACACCTGGTGACAACAGCAATGACAATGACAATGGCATTGAAAATGACTTGGAAGGTGTTACGCCTCAGGTTGTGATTGTGGTAAGCAGGATGACGAGTCGCTCCTGAATACTTACCAAGACGATGATTCATGGTTTGTGATCATTACTGTACGATGACTGATGAGGTGACTGTACGATTACGCATCCAACTAGTGGTATTAGTAGTAGTGGCGGTCTCGCTGACAAAGGCGGACCCCGACATAGTCTTTATAAGGAAGCTATCAACTGGTGTAGTCGATAGCTTGGTTTTCTTGTATCACTCTCGACTTGTTATACGATTTGCGATCGTATTCTCTATCTCTCTATCGATTGTCCTTTCAGACCAAGCAAGCCGACTAAAGACAAGGAACTCCGCCTTCGCGCATTGAGACGATACTCTGCCTTCGTGCTAGAGTCTAGGATTTGCTAAGTCACCACGTCTACCTTACGTTGCCTAAGTCAGGCTCACATGCAACCTGCACATAACATTAAAACCAAGCTCTCGACTCAACAGACGCCGTGGCAACCATCAATACTAAAGACGGCTGGGACTTCCAAGCCTACCGAATCGAATCAAGAGAACGAGATGCACCTACCCATTACCTCATAGGACAAGTAAGGTGGCGACACGTACCGGACACAAGGAGGACCGACGAAAACAACACAGGATACTACGCGGAAGCAGCTACCGCGCAAAGGTACCATCCCATGGTCTTCAACAAAGAACGCTGTTGCTGGGTTGAACTCAGGTGGAGTAATACCAACAATTACTTCGAGGCGACACGACCAGTGGCCGACAACCTACATATCAACATACCGCTCACGGACGCGCGTCCAGTTGATCAACAAGGACCCATAGATGGTCAAGAGGATCTAACCCTCGAGTCTGAACCACCAAGGACCAAATTCCAACTATGATCAGAAACCCCGGCTGCATCAAGCCACACTAGCGAACGATCACCAACCCCACAAAGTGAAGGAGCAGAACCCAAAGAAGTCACAGTACAATCACCAGAAGTAGACGCGCTTGCCACACAAACAGCTGAGTTGCACATCCCCGAACCAATCAGGGGAATACCATTCACCTACATGACTACCCAAACAGAAGTATCACCACCACAGCTTGTCATCAATGAGCAAACAGGTCACATTCAACAGATGCAACCAGAAGACATGGAAGCTGTCAATCGAGCAATGGGACCAGATGTCCCTGATGCACCAAGTATTCCCGAAGGAACTGAAATGTTCTACAAGTTCAGGCTTAACCGAAACCGAGT
The DNA here is from genome assembly GCA_015025155.1 of Lactarius quietus. Classification (NCBI taxonomy): domain Eukaryota; kingdom Fungi; phylum Basidiomycota; class Agaricomycetes; order Russulales; family Russulaceae; genus Lactarius; species Lactarius quietus. Next base: position 11,164 of record WITN01000058.1, read on the forward strand.
ACCATCACCCGACAACAGGCCATTCCCGCCTAGAGGAGGACCACCAGGGGGAGGACCACCAGGAGGAGGACCACCTCCAGCAGGGCCAGCAATAGCTAATCCACAAGGAAACGACACGTTTATCGGCAATCCACCACCAACGTTCACAGGGAATAGGTCCCAGGCTGAATCATTCATCCTCCAATGGGAGGTATATGCGGGAGTCAACGCCGACCACTCCGCTATGAGGAACAAGTACCAAAAAGCTATGTTGTTCCTCACATACATACAGGGAAACGCAGTTAACCAATGGGTAATGTCCGCAAGTCGATGGCTCGTCAACGAAGTGGCCACGGGCACAGATCAATTCAACAACAGGCTGTGGGAAAACCTACTCAACGCCTTTCAAAGACAGTTCGGCGACATTCTTAGCAAGGAACGAGCCCAAGCCCAGCTCAACGCTGGAATACACATAAAGGATGGAAAAATCAACAACTACATTGCTCAGTTCGAACAACTAGTTCGACACGCAGGGTACAACATCAACACCAAACAAACTATCAAATACTTCACGAAAGGGCTACCACGAGCCCTATATGAAACCATGTACCAACACAATGACCCCCGAAACTACGAAGAGTGGAGAGATTCTGCCCTGAAAAGGCAGCAGAAGTGGATCCACATGCAAACGGTCAGGGGTAACCTGGACGCCTTCAAGCCAGGACGAGCTCCCGGAGGAGCGTTAGCTAAGTTGCTCGCGCCACTCCAGAGTGATGACCGAATGGACACATCCGCAGATCGAGTGCGAGGACGACTAGCAGGAGCCAAAGATATTGTGGCAAACCATTACAGAAACACCAGACCCCCACAACCACCATTTCCACCACGAGGAGGATTCATCCAGAGACAATTCAAACAAGACCACAGCCAAACACAGTGTTATAACTGCCAGAAGATGTGTCATGGTTTGACATGTTACGGACTAGTTATCAGCATCATTACGAAGTCTCGGAGTTCGGGATGCTTACTATACGGTTATGACTACGGTAGTAAGCCTCATTAGTCATGGACACTTACGCGTCACTGGTATTTGGGTTTCACCGGTGTTTCAGGTATTGATATGACTCATTACTAGTAGCACGATCATAGGGTTTGGACTTCTAGCTGCGCTTTAAAGCCAGCATGTAACTGTATATAAACTGTCTAGTGAAGACCAAGACTCCTTAGCTTGGTCTTCTTGAATCATCATCATCATCATCGTCTTCTGTTTCTTCTCTTCCAATCTATCGATTGAAGCTTATCCTTTGGATACCCTAGTGTCTATCAAACGACCTAGTGGCAGTGCAACTTAGCTAAGTTGCCAGTGATTACCAAGATTCATCCATACGCTCGAACGTCACGTCGCAGATCTGTTCAAGTCGAACAAGCGTTAGGTGATAACGCTACAAGATGGGTCACATCAGTCGCAATTGCAGGCAACCCAGGAGACACCGTGATACGCAGACACGCGTCACCAAAACCGCACCAACTAAAGAAGAAAAGGTGGTGGAATGGCTACGAGGAGTTGCAGGAGATAACGAAGAAGTGAAAGACCTGGTCCTACAGCAATTGATGGGACAGGATTTTGGAAACACCTGAACCCGGCGGCCTGGGTGAGGGCAATACGTTGTAACTCTGTGTACATTATGCGCTACTGATCTATGAGAGTATCAGTGTCAATTCGTGCAAGTTACAACATGGCCGACATAAAAGCGTTGGTGGACTCAGGAGCCACCGACAACTTCATACATCCAAACTTCGTAAAACGGATGGGGCTTGGACAACGGGCATTAGATAAGCCCAAAAACATATTCAACATCGATGATACCACTAATAAAGCAGGACAGATAACACACTACCTCACACTGAATGTGGAAACCGGAGGAACAAAAAAGGAAATGAGATTCCTCATCACAGACATCGGACGAGAAGACATACTATTGGGATATCCATGGTTAGCCACGTACAAACCAAGATTCAGTTGGCGCCATGCAACAATAGATGAGAGGCAACTTCCTATTGTTCTGCGATCAGTTAACCCAAACGACAAAAGAGCAGTGCTGGCGAAACTGCTAACGGAAGAACAAAATGACACACAAATATCGCGAATGTTCACACCCGACACCAAAGAAAAAATTATGGAAGAAATCAAAGGACAAATCTATGGCCGACGATTGGCAGTAGAACTCGCAGTAGAAGCAAAACAATATACAAAGGAAGTGACAATACCGCCAGAATACCAACGCTTCACAAAAGTATTTAGCGAAGAAGAATCAAAATGATTCCCACCCAGGAGAGCCTGCGATCATGCAATAGACTTCAAGAAGGGAGCACCAGATGTAATAGACTGCAAAGTATACCCGATGACAAGGGTAGAAGATGCAGCGCTAGACAACTTTATTGACGAGCAAGTGGAAAAGGGATATATTCGTCCCTCCAAATCCCCGTATGCATCATCATTTTTCTTTATCAAGAAAAAGGACGGCAAACTACGCCCAGTACAGGACTATGGAAAAATCAACGAGTGGACAATACGAAACCAATACCCTCTCCCACTCATTGATGACCTGATCCGAGATCTAGGCGGTGCACAGCTTTTTACTAAACTAGACGTGCGACAGGGATACAACAATATCAGGATCAAGGAAGGAGACGAACACAAGGCGGCGTTCAAAACTCGACGCAGTCTCTTCGAACCAACAGTGATGTACTTTGGATTGTGCAACTCACCCGCCACCTTCCAAAGCTTCATGAATGACATCTATCGACCAACTATAGCCAAACACAAAGTAAAGGGGACCATGATCTGAGTATACATGGATGACATCGCCATCGCCACGAAACGTCAACACAACACGATCAAAGCACACCAAGAGGCAGTTAGCGACGTACTCGCAGTGGCCCTAACACATGACCTCTACTTTAAACCGGAGAAATGTGTGTTCAATGCGGCTAGTATTGATTACCTGGGGGTAATCCTTGAAGAGGGGGTGACTCATATGGACCCCGTTAAAATTTCGGGCGTTCGAGAGTGGCCCTCACCATCATCGGTAAAGGACGTACGATCTTTCTTGGGTTTCTGCAATTTCTACAGGCAGTTCATCAGGGGATTCACTACAATCGCAAAACCACTGAATGAACTTACACGAAAAGATGAACCATGGACATGGGAAACAAGACACCAAGCAGCCTTCAAGACGCTTAAAAAATGTGTTACCACCGAACCCATTCTCACACATCCAGATCAAACAAAACAATTTGACCTAGAAGTTGACGTGTCAGGATTTGTGGTTGGAGCGGTACTACTACAAAAAGCGCAGGATGGAAAACGACATCCAGTAGGATACTACTCGGAAATGCTCAACGCAGCAGAACAAAATTACGACATCTACAACCTCGAACTGTTGGCCATCGTCAAGGCGTTGCAACATTGGAGACATTTATTAGCAGGATCACCGCATAAAGTACGCATATTTTCGGACCATCTAAACCTCAGATACTGGCGAGACCCCCAGAAGATCAGTAGAAGAATAGCGAGAGAGGTCTTAGAGTTGGCCGAATACAATTTCGAGATACACCACGTCAAGGGAATAGCCAATGGACGAGCGGATGCCCTGTCACGACAACCTGACTATGATCAAGGAGAAAAGGACAATGAGGAAGTCACAGTACTGCCGAACGACCATCACACAGGATGATCAAAGAATCCGCAAGTGGGTAGATCCTCACAAGCTAATCAAACGAAACAACCTGTGGTGGTACCAAGGACAAAGACTTGTACTGACGGGGGCAACGGAGAACATTAGAGAAGTCATCTCCGCACATCACGACCCGCCGATTCATGGACATCCAGGAATAGCCCGTACGACTCAACTATTGGAACGACACTACTGGTGGCCTGCCATGAAACAAGACGTCGCAAACTATGTACGAGGATGCGCTGAGTGTCAGCGACACAAGGCCAATACACACACAACCAAAGCGGCGTTACAACCAATATTCCCAAAACCAGAAGCCATGCCATTCGAGATAGTATCACTGGACTTTATTACTAAGCTCCCTGTGTCGCGAGGATTCGACTCTATACTCACAGTCACTGACCACGATTGTTCCAAAGCATCAATATTCATACCATGCAACGAAGAAATCTCAGGAGAAGACACCGCTATATTATATGCCAAGCATGTGATAGCGTGCTTTGGACTACCAACAAAAATCATCAGTGACCGAGACCCCCGGTTTGCGTCAAAATTCACAAGGGAAATCTGTCGCATTCTAGGAATCAAACAAAATATCTCAACAACATACCACCCACGAACCAACGGACAATCAGAACGAACTAATCAATGGATAGAGCAGTATCTCAGGTTTTGGGTCAATGAAAGACAGAACAACTGGGCAGACCACTTAGCCATGGCCAAATTCGCCCACAACAATTGGACTAACGAATCCACGCGTGAGTCACCTTTCCAACTTCTGATGGGATATCACCCACGCGCTAATTGGACAGATATGGCATCACCAATCCCGCAAGTCACGGCCAGATTGAAACAATTGAAAGAGATAAGACAACAAGCCCAGGACCAAATGCAACGGGCGCAACAGTCATGGGTCAAAAACCGTGATGCGCCCAAATATCAAGTAGGGGAAAGGGTATGGCTTGAAGGACGCCACTTACAAACCAATCAACCAACCACAAAGCTTGCGCCCAGAAGACATGGACCTTTTAAGATCGTCCAGGTGATGTCCCCAGTCAACTACCAGCTTGAGCTTCCCACGCAGTGGAGCATCCATGATGTCTTCCACACAGATCTTCTCACACCTTACAAAGAAACAATGACTCACAGCACAAATTATCAGTGCCCACCACCCGAATTGGTAGACGGCGTGGAAGAATATGAGGTCGAGAAAGTACTAGACTCAAGAAGACACGGACGGGGACGCAAGCTTCAATACCTAATCAAGTGGAAGGGGTACACTGACTCGGATAATCAGTGGGTCCCGTGGGATGATGTCCATGCAGAGGGAGAGATAAGGAAGTTCAAACACAATAACCCGCAGGCTGAAATACACTTAAAAGCAGCCTTGACAGAACAACCTACATCACTGCTCCCTCATACAATGGCTTATGTCCCACTCACCATTATCAACATTGACGACATCCCCAACGTCAACACCCTCACCACATATGACTCCACCAACAACGTGGACAACCCCTTTTGCTCTGCCGTCAAGCATGTCAGAGCCGTCGCAGAACAAGATCACGATGAACAAGAACAACAAGAACGGGACCTGGCCGAGGCTCGCCGGCAATTCCCCACACCCGCAAGTGGAAGAGTGGAGGCAGATGAGGAAGGATTACAGGCTGTTGAAGGAGGTGATGACCTCATGGCGACTGGATCAGGTGACGAAGATGATGGTGAAGGAGAGACGGATGAGGATACAGCAGCTGATGAGGCAAGTATCCTCCAGCCCTCCACCGCCTTCACATCCACCACCGCTGTCAATCGATATGACAGCGACGAGTCCTCCGATGGCTCATACCACGACGCCCACGTCATCTGTACCCAATGCGACAACCCCCAAAGCTACTGCCACTGCGCCCCCTTGTGCATTCCCCCACGAGACGACAATGAAGACGACGACATTACCGAAGAAGCCATGGATGATGAAGAACGATCACCGCCAGTTGCTGTCATCTACAGACCGACTGCGGAGATTGGTTACGAAGCATGGGGACTACCACCATACCGAGAGGCACGTGATCCCTCACCCATCAATACGCGCCGAGTGGATGCACCGAGGCGCCCTATCCGTACCCTATCGCCTACCCCCAGCGGGTTCATCCTCAACAACGGGATGAACTGGGTGCCCATGGTGATCGAACATGAGGGTCGTCACATCCCCGCCAGATACGTGCGGGTAAGGATGCTCGACAACCCGGAGGTCTTCGGGACGATGGGGAGGACATTGCCGATATACCGGGGAGATATACATGCCGAGCCATGCCGGGACATGGGGCCCGCAGCTGAGTACAGCTGTGAAGATTTGCAGTACCTTCGTGCTGACTTCCGGGGACGGCGACAGGTAGACGAAGCCCTTGCTAGGTTGGGGGATATTTCCCTTGCCGCAGAAGTGAGGCGCTACCGCACGTCCCAGGAAGTCATCCAGGAGTTGGAAGCCGCGATCAAGAAGCTCGAAGATGATATCTTCATACACGTCGACCGCGCGCGACACTCGGCAAAGCGGTTAGGAAGAGCGCATGCCATCATAAGAATACGAGACGAACACGAGACAGATGTTGGGCTGACCACAGTACCCAATTGGGTTGTGGAGCGAGGGCGCTCACCCTTGTGAAGGGGGTGATGTTACGCCTCAGGTTGTGATTGTGGTAAGCAGGATGACGAGTCGCTCCTGAATACTTACCAAGACAATGATTCATGGTTTGTGATCATTACTGTATGATGACTGATGAGGTGACTGTATGATTACACATCCAACTAGTGGTATTAGTAGTAGTGGCGGTCTCGCTGACAAAGGTGGACCCCGACATAGTCTTTATAAGGAAGCTATCAACTGGTGTAGTCGATAGCTTGGTTTTCTTGTATCACTCTCGACTTGTTATACGATTTGCGATCATATTCCCTCTCTCTCTATCGATTGTCCTTTCGGACCAAGCAAGCCGACTAAAGACAAGGAACTCTGCCTTTGCACGTTGAGACGATACTCTGCCTTCATGCTAGAGTCTAGGATTTGCTAAGTCACCGCGTCTACCTTACGTTGCCTAAGTCAGGCTCACGTGCAACCTGCACGTAACAGAAGGTGATAATAACAACAACTCAGATACTGCAATTACTGGGAAAGAGTATATGCAACAACAGTTCTGGAACTATGTTGACGACTACCTCGAATACATTCACACAGTTGCCTTAGCAGATATTCAAGATTACGCTGCAAGGACCTGCAAGATTGTCTGATAAGTTTTTCTGAGATTGTTTCATGTTTTCATTCTATTAATCAATCGTGCCACCAGGTTCTTCAACAAGGCATTGCAGGTTGATATTTATAACTACAGGGGCAGCTCCAAGGTACCCCTCAAACTGTCAAGCGATCAACCTCCAATGTGGCAGCAGATCCTGCATCATAGTGCCCACTGGGATTGATATTTCAGTAAGTGTGCTTGTTTATTCCTCACAATTTGTTACGCTGACTTTGTGTTCAGCCAAGGCCTCAAATGAGCAACTGAAGGGCAGCTGGTTTCAAGGCAAACGACACGGAGGACAATGTTACCAAGGATCTTGCCAAATTCTCACTTGCTAATGCCATCTATCAGGACATCTGTAACATGCGAGTAGCACGTGAGCCTGACTTAGGCAATGTGGAGCGAATGCAGTGACTTAGAAAATCCTAGACTCAAGCATGAAGGCTGAGTGTCATCTCAACACACAGAGGTGGAGTCATGTGATCCCAAGTGGACCTTATCTCAACGCACAAAGGTGGAGTTTGAAGTGTTCAGGCGCAAGGGCCAAAGTCGTATGCTGAAGAGGTGCAGATGAGGGCCGTGTGCCCAAAGCATGGAACAGAGAGAAAGAGCCTTAGATACAACAAGAGGGAAAGATAACAAAAAGTCCAAGCTGCCAACCACACCAGTCAACAGCTTCCTTATAACAGGTACAAGGCACACATTTTTGTCAGTGATGCCGCCACTACTACTACTACTAATCGCTCGGTAATCATCCACTAAGAGTATCAGTCATCATACAGTAAGCTGAGTAAGTATTCAGGAGCAACTCATCATCCTGCTTATAATTCGAAACATAACAACATCCTTGTGCGGTCGGTGTTCATGTCGATACCAGGGACAACAGGTCGAAAGCTTCAACAATATCTCTGATAATACCACTATTTAGTCATCTTATATTGTTTATAGCCACAAAATGTTGATTCTATTGTTTGTGAATGTGCGACGTGCATCCCAATTTTGTGCTACAAATTGCGTGACCGATACCTGACCCCAAATTTAGCATGGTCGTGGACCACCTCCAGATGTTGACGCAGGCTCCCTCACAGGCCGGCAGAGGGTCCAGATTCAGCATTGAACCAACCCCACAAATCACATTGTCAATCCATTGCAGACTGGACACTGAGCCAATGTCAGATGGGTGCATATCAAGGGCTCCATCCTATGTCGAGTCAGTGCCAGGGCTCATGACCTCCATACAATGCCCTCTCAGCCAGCACTGAAATGAGCCTAAATTAGGGTCACGTGGACCTTGAATCACCGAGCCCTCAAATAGGGTCAGGTACGTTTAGCGGTGTATTGCTAACGGTTCGATTCCCCCAATGTACACTTTTGTTCACCCCTTAGTAATCCGACCCACCTTCCTCTCCTCCTGTAACGTTTCCACAGAACGTTGATCTGACTTGGATCCGATGGGTCTTCCTTGCTTCAACTCTGAGCAAAGTGCACAGCTTCTGAACTCAGGAACGACTTGAATGACTTGTAAAGGGCGAATATCCAATAAGGTCCCCTACAACCACCTAGCTTGAGGTTCGTTACAAGGTGGCAACGCCTAACACTTAAGTTGGCAACAAGATAGTCACAAAGAACAATGACTCTGCTATAAGACTGTCTGAACTTCCTGAGAAGAGTACAGGTGGATTTCAAGACAACTAAGCTAGCGAACCATAGTGCAACTTGTATAGTATTTATAGTAAGTGTCCATCAGTATATGAAGCCGACACATATAGTGCGAGTAACAGATCACAAAGGATTACTCACACATCAATAAGTGAATGTCCAATCACATCAGTAAGCGAATGAGTAAGTGAATGTCCAAGCATCACAAAGCATGAGTAAGTGCACGACTAAGCGACACTAAGCAATCAGTAATCACAATGGTAGGCATAAGGGGAAATGTCATCCACAACAGTCAGCCATAAACGCATCAATAAGCAATGGCTCGGTGCTAACACAGGCGCTCCTTGGACTAATCCATCTTGAACACATACCCGAAAGGGGATCAAACCCGGTCCACTGGAGTGCGTCCCAACGGCAGCCACGGCCCACTGATATCAGCAGCCTCAGGTCGCTGGTCTTACACCACACAATCGCTATTTGTCGTCATTGGTCGTCTTCGGGACACAACTGTCTTCCGCCAAGTTCCATGGCTTCTTCCAACGTCCCCTGAGTTATTAGTTAGGCCAGATACATACTGTGACCCGGGACAATCCTTCTGCGCACCCCCCTGGCTTATTGCTTAGGTCAGATCTCGTGACCTGGGGGTGTCTCACATGACCGTGTCACGTGACCCTCATCCGTCCTGTAATGACCTTCCTGCCAGCATCCGGGGATTTACCGCGAGTTGTCAGGTTACTCACGAGCTGGCGGACTCTGCATGCCTCGTCATAAGCGAGGTAGCTGTCATCTTCTGCCGCTACGAGTGCGCGTACGGCCTCTTCTTCTTCAATGTCCTTTTGATCACGTGCCTCCCAGGTATGCACCTCTGGGTAATCATGGCAACTCTTCCAGTGTTCGTGTAGGCATTTGCGCTGTCTTCGGCCTAGAGCAGGGTCTGAGCATAACACCTCCTCTGCCCACTGTGTAGATAGATTTCAATAAATTTTATCATTTCACAATTTGTTTGTGCCCTGGGCAACAAGAACTTCAAGGGGTTCACAACAACTTATACAATATTTCCAACCCTTCACAATTTGTTTGTATTCGGGCCACAAGAAATACAAGGGGCTTATGGACACTCACAATGGAATGCGAAATCAATAAGAGAAGGCAAGTGCCCACAGTTATTCAGCTACAGTCGAAAATGTCATAACGCATAATGTCATAATGCATATTTCTAATAACACATAGGTTTGGGGCTCAGAATCATAGTATACATAGGGAAAATATGGATATAATGCATAACACATAATGCATAGAAAATTGCTATCAAACATGCATTATTGAGCCCGAGTGTACCTAAAAAACAGTGATTTCCAGGACTTGGTTTGCCAAGATTTTCTTAAATCAACCACACCTGCTGAACACACTTGCAAAACTTGAGATAAATCTAAACCTATGCCTCAAAACCTACAAATTTTTGGACCACCCCCAAGTGTTGAGGGCCTGTGAGAATCTCAGGTCAGTCTGGGTTGGTGCAGATGCAGTGTCAAAGCAAAATATGAACTATCAAAGGTGTTGTGGATGCTTGAGGCACAAATTCAGACACTAGAACTACAAAAAAGCATCAGCAGATACTGGATGGGTGGCTTGATGCTGGTGTGCTGTTGTTGCGATCCCTTGATTTTGGTGGTCCGGATATTCCTGAACCCTGGGAAAACCACCGTCTTGCATATTTCTCATAATGCATAGCACTTTGGCTCTGAATCACGTTATGTGTTATGACATTTTCGACTGTATTACGATAAGTACTTGCAATTTGACATAATCAAACCTCGACACTTCTGGCCTGGCTGTTATCTAAAATAATATTCGGCATTTATTTTCCTTATCGGCAAGCGCCGAAATTTTGAACTTATTTTGCTGATGACTGGAGGGGCGCATGTGGGAGAGAGTAAGTCCTCTCACATAGTCCAAGTATTCGGACGTTAGAACGAAGATATCATAGCTATAGTACTCGAGTACAAATACGCGTAAATACTTACCTAGATTATGTGAACCTACCTGGCAGTGTACGGTGCTATTCTCAGGAGGACCCTGCTTCCCTCCCGCCCAGTCCTGGTCGCGCGATTGTGGAAAGCCTGTGGATCCACCAACACACAAGTTCTCAAGAATGCAATCCGAGTTGGTTCCGTCGCGCTACATCTGGCCTTTCTCAAATTTTGAGAACGAATCACCCGCTCACCACTTTGAGGTCGCGACTAAAGCTCCACTTGTCAACTTCGTCTTACGACTTCACCCCAATGAGATTAGCGCTCAGGTCTTGGGAATATCATCTCGGACAGGGTACAGCTCTATCACTGATTCGCTATTAACGACTCAACGACATTGTGTGTCTAAAAGCCAAGATGATCAGGTCTTTATCAACTTTACGACCCTTGTATGCGCCTGACGACATCGAGTAATGATACTGTTCGTGTGAGTTGGGCTTACCAGCGGACTTACACTTCGATTATACTATGTGACCGTCGAGTTTTAGGTTAGAAGACTATCGAATCGTTTCGTTCAACATACACTAGCCAGAAACGAAAGCGCACTCACCACTCAACATTTTTCTGGGTCAACCACGAGAAACTGTATAAAAAACGACAAACTCGAAGTCTTGGTGAAGGTCGTTGATGCCTTGCAAGATCATTCGATGCGATAGACGTTGGAGGACTGTACCTTCTGGGCTGTATCAGCGTTCCCGACCTCGTATACGGTTCCTCCAACACTAAACGTGTACGAAGATGAGGGTGGCATCTGCTTCGCCCTTTACACACGGTATTGGTGCTTCCTGCTGTGTTCCCCACTGCGTGTCTCATCCGAGCTACAAGTCCGGTCGTGCTCTTTGAGGTGAGATACTTACCGTCCTCCTAAATACGATTAGCGCTGACGCTGAAAGATCGATAAGGACGATGCCACGTCCCATCCGGACATGAGAGAGAGCTAAGGTCAGCGAGATATGTAAAGGATAGTGCGGATCGAAGGAGAGGGTGACAGGGATATCAGCAGGGGGGGAGTTCGGTGAACGAAGAGTGGAGAGGAATGAGCGAGGAAGAGAACGCATCATATACAGCCAGTAGCACAGCGTCTCAAGATCTCAACTCCAGTCTCCAGCAGGTCTTGACTTATGCGTGTGCAACTCGTCGGCTTGGCCAATACAAGGACGAGAGGCTATTTCGTACATCGGGTGGCTAGCGAATGCTGTGATAACCCGGACATCAGGACTGCATCAGGCCAATCTCGGTTCTTCTCACAGGATCAGGTTGAGGCAGCGCATGTTCATGCTGGTGGCTTCAAGTGAAGTGGAAGAAAAATCTGTCTCCAGTAGAGTTACAATAGACGAAGATATCATATTTAGTAAATGCGTATATTGTTATATATTATGTAAGCCTGCCTTGCTTTCCTCCCGCCCAGTCCTGCGCGGCGCCAGTCGCGCGATTTTGTAAAGCCCGTGGATCAACCAGCCCAGCGAAGACGTGGCAACACACAAGTTCGCAACACAGAATGCCATACTCCGAGTCTGTGCCATCGCGCTTCCCTGGCTCATACATCTAGTCACGTTTCAAAAAATGGAGAAGGAGCCGCTTCGCCGCAAGGCGCGATGCACCATGGACGGCTGGATTAAGGAATCCCGCCTTATTTCACAGCGACACCCCTGGTACCTCGGCCAAGTGCGGGGATGAACACGCCTTCTGTTTCCAGGCCTACAAGAAGATGTCCATCCTTACCAGTAGTTGACATGTTATGAAAGAACTTGGTGAAAAACGAAAGATTGAGCTGTTAGAGCGTTCGGCGCTCCACCATGGCGATTAAGTTCGGGGCTAAAGCAAAGTGGTCATTGATCGATTCATCTGACTCAGGGGCATCATGATGTATCGTCCACACACCTCCCCATCAATCGATTCGAGCACACAGCACTCGAGTCTCGGGGACGCCTACAACCTTGGGGCGCTGAATGCGCGATTTCGCGAGGAATGCCCCTGTCCGCGCAGAGCAGCGTGAAGGAGGAGAGTCGCAGCCATCCCACCGGTCCATCCACAACTTGTATAGACACTGTGCATGCATTGTTTGAGACTATAGGGGCACCACAGTCCCCATTTTTGCGGTTGATGTCGGAGTCCACACTCGCTTGTCCCTCGTATACATAGCCCTCTCACCCTTCGTCTCGGGCCACCCACACCAACTGATGTCCCGCTTAACTACCCAATACATCGATCGCCAGGTCGCAGTGCTTTCGGGGAAGATCCACGTCCTCCAACGTCAAGAATCCGAGCTGCGAGGGCTCCTCGACGCGCTTTCCCTCGAAAAGCATGCCCTTGAGGCAGAGCGCGACCACCTAGAGACGGGCAGCATCCCCTTTTACTGGCTCCCACCCGAACTCCTCATCCACATTTTCGTGCTTTCCACCTACAGCGTCCTTGATCCCGCCCAGTCACAAATAGACACTGCGCCCTTCAGCATCTCGCACGTATGTCGGCGATGGCGTGAAATCGCACTCGCCACTCCAGTGCTCTGGCGGCGTGTCGTCCTCACCCCTCAGGACATTTCCTTCCGGCACCCTGTGAGCCCCGCCACCCAAACCTTTCTCGAGAGATCGAAGGGTATTCCCACAGAGGTATTTTACGCCATTCCATCCTACCAGGCTTCACCACACGACTCGGAGCCACCACAACCGCTGGGGTCCTTTGTCCTCGAAACGACCCCGCCGCTTGCACTTCGCTCTCTTCACATACACGGAAATCACGATATCATTTCAAATGCGCTGTCTTACCTCCACAAAGATGCCCCGGGCCTTGCGTCCCTTCACTCCCTCGAGCTCGCGCTCACAAGTACCACCCCTGTTAAGTTGTTCGATGGTTTACGGATGAGCGACCCCGAACGTGTGTACTGCAATCCGTGGCGCACGCACCGCTTCCCGGCGCTGCAGACCCTAACACTTCGCGATATTCCCGTCGCATGCGTGTCGCTGGGGCAGCTGCCAGCCCTGCGTGAACTCACCCTCACGCTCAATACGTCCCTCACCGGGCGCCTCGAGTTCCTTCGTCTTCCATATTTCGCCCGATTGCTCGCATGCGCTCCGCACGTTGAGCGGCTCTCGCTACTGCGCGCCGGACCTGTGTTTTCCATTCCCCTCGAGTCAGCTGCCCGCTCGTTGGAGGATGATCCGGGCTGGCGCGCGGATGGCTCCAGGGCGCTCCCGCCAGTCCCCCTTGAGAATCTGCGCGAGCTTGAGTGGTCAGACGTGCACCCGCGGACGCTGCACCTGCTCCTCACGCATTTCCCGACTCCGCGGCTGGAGGTAATGGACGTCGCGTTCGCCAACGCGACCAAGTGTAAAAAGCTCGCCGCGTGGCTCCACCCCGCCTTCTCTGACCCGACGGACAGTATGTCCGGACAACCGGTCCTCGAGCTGGCGAACCTCAAAGCGCTCCATATCGACTGTTCGTCAGGCGACGAGCCGCGCGGCCCGTTCCTGCGTCTCTTCTTTCCGGCACTCGAGACGTTGTCACTGTCTAACAGGAACATGTGCGTGCGTTGGGCGGGGCCGCAGGCTGCCGAGGACGAGTCGCACAAGCTGCCGCAGCTCCCCCGGCTAGAGAGCATATTCCGCGACCCGCGCATGCCACGTCTCACACACCTCTCGCTCTCCGGATTCGCTATACCATCCGACCAGGTATCTTCGATGCTCGGGTACATGCCATCTATCCAGCGCCTCGAGTGCAACTTCATTCCCAGCGTCACCGTGGTGATCGACACGCTCGCCACAGCACGACTGGCGGGGCTGCGGATGTGTCCCCGCTTACGGCATATTCAACTCTGCTATTGCGACGGCGTCGAGCCTGTGATACTCTCCCGGCTAGTCAAGCTACGGAACGGCTTTGAGTCGGAGGAAGATGGCGCCTCATGTGATGTGGCTACTCCAAAACGCCCCATGAAGCGGTTGCCGAAGGGCCCGCACACGACCTCCGCAGGCCAGTCACCCTGGCCACCTGTCGAAGAACAGTGCGTCGCGAAGGTGGAGCAGGTGTCCTTGGAAGGATGTCTCCCAATTACCAGGGAAGAGGCGAGATCTTTGGAGCAGTGGAGAGTGGAAGTCGACTGGGCCCCACATCCTGCCAGTGAGTAGCAGGGATGGCAGATGATTAGATAGTCACGACATGATGTTCACCGTATTAAGATTACTGAAATTCACAGACTCACAATAGCATTTACATTGTTTATTATCGACGACAGTTCCCCCAGTCAGCATATCACGCTCCATCGCATGACTTTGACCAGCAAATTCCGTATCCATCGTGGACGAAATCCTGATGCCACCAAACATCGGCAGGACAGCACATTTTCGGGGAGAGGTAATGAGGCACGACGCTGAGGGTAGGAACTAAACGTACTAGCCGAGAATGCACGTGCGGCGAGTAAGTTACCTTACGTGAAAGCGTCCGCGATCTGCACCCTAGAACGCGAGGGACAGCGCGAGGTCATACCTGCCCCGCATCGAGGAAAAGGGGGAAATAAAGGTCCAGGAGGGGCTCGCACGCCACGATGCTGAATGAATTGGCCGGCAAATGATCGTCGACAATGGGGAGAGTTGAGTGGACAATGTGACCTCGAACATGGTGAAATGCGGTTGTAGCTCGGGTAGAAGAGCGAAGATAGTATGCGTCTACGTGATACCGGGGAAACAGGAGTCCTAGCTGCGGCATGAGGTGGAGGCCCTGGAGGGGCGATGAGGATGAAGTACGGTGGCAGTTCGGAACTTCGGACATGTGGTTCGGTTAGCTCCTGCCTCAGTTCAGCCCTCGATCGCTCACACTGGCATGAGGTGCCACGAGAGTAAGTTATACAGTACATAGATCACATAGGCTCCCTAACAACATACGAGAGACACGACTCTCGAATTAAATACACGCTTATTATAGTAATTTATGTATTATGCGTCTTGAATTGGCCGCAGAGAATCTGGGTGTGAGTTCATGTCGACCCCCGCCACCTTCGAAATGTATCCAACGCCATGGATATGATAGTGTTCACCAACAAGCTCCTTAGTCGCGAGCATTAAACGGTCGAAGCGTGTCACGATACTAAATGATGTTGACACGCCAACACAAAAACTCCTGGAAAGCACGCTCTAGTTCGAAGAAGGTGCAGGAAAATAGCTGGCGTGTGTACTCACATATATTGCTCGTCCTCGAGAATGTCGATTGACATGGTACGCGGCAGGCCATAGTCGTCGTCCGCTTCATTTCGGATGACATTTAATCCGTGTTGATGAAGTATGAAACGATCAAGCAATGGGCATGGTGTGACTTGGGGTAGTGGGGTACCGGTGCGAAGAGCGGTGGATATCATACCTAGACGTGATTGCATGTCAGTGAAGCACTCATACTGAGATTGATTGTTCGTTACTTATAACGGAAAGGACGTCCCCTTGAAAGTCGGGGTCCAAAAATCGGGTTCGTCGTAGGAATGCTCTAGTCCAGGCCGGCTCAAGGTTCTGCACCACCGACATGAGATGCGAAAGAAGGTACGCAATTTCGCTGGAGAGAAATCGTGAGCAAGATGTCTTTCCCTAGACGACAACACCTACAGCTGAATCTCCAAAATTTTCTGATACCGCTCCGCTGGCCATCGCCCACGCAGGGAAAACTGTGATATCTTTTTCAGTCGGAAGAGGGGAAATCCTTGTCAGTCAGGCTCGCCTCGTAGATGATATTTGCGCGTAAAACGTTGGAGCGCTTGAGTTTCATACGAATCGCGACGAGGCTCTGTACAACATTCTGCGGGTTCTCCGCATGTGAAGAGCTAGCAAAAGACACGACCGAACAGTAGACTGAGCCAATTTCTGAAGCAGTTGTCGCGAGGCTCTGCCGCTGATACCCACGAAGTGTGGTGGAAGGGGGGAGGAAAGAGAAAAGGCTGCGGAAAAAATGTTGATCGATCGGTGCCTGAGATAGCGATTGAGCGCTCACAATGCCCCCGTCACCCCAACACCCACGAGGACAAACCGACGCTACCAAAACGGCGACTGTGATCAGGCAGGCAGAGCGCGAGGCAGATGCACATACCCAAGCAAGGTTGATTCCGTAATACAAAAAGCCGCCGCTGGTAGAATGTGTGTTCTGCCACGAATAGCCAATCACCTAAAACGCGGCGAGTGCGTGAGTCGATCTGTAAGTACCGCAAGAGTCGATACACACCAGGGCCGTGGTGGTGAAAAATATTATTTTCGGGACCGTAGGACCTGGCAAGTAAAGCCTCACGTAGAAAAAAAATGGGAATGCTACGGCGCACGCGGCTGCCAGACCGTATGGACTGCCCCTTCCCGCGCCGGTTGATATGTGCCAAATCGTAGCACCCGTCAACCCCCCTGCGAACGTACTGATGATCCGGGCTACAAGGCCAAACGTAGTATCGCCTCGAAACCGCGCAAGCGTGAGCTGGCCCATGAATCTACGGCGCGTGAGGTAGTGACAGTGCCGGAGATTCAAGAACTCACATTGCCCAACTAAATTTTTCTCCTGCGTACAATACGATTAACGCCTTCAATAGATCCTTCACTTTTTGAGAAGCATACCGTTCGCAAGGGCAGCAGATGACTTAACGAATGCGGGAATGCTAAGAAGAGCTGTGTCCCCGCGAGTGTGAGCTTAGGTCACGGCGCAGAGTCTCAAAGAGAGGCTCTAACCAGTGAGAACGCCAGCCTTGATGGCGAAGAGTTGATTGCCGCGTGATAGACCGCGAAAAGAATGGTAAAGAACATTCATAAGCGCTTCAAATGAATTTCGGGGAGGTAGCGCATCAGGGTCGCGTCGTTGAGCTACCCCAAGGTCCATGTAAGGTCCCTCCTTTCCCTGTATTATATCTGACAACATGAATCAGCAACACGTATATAAATACGTAGCGGGCTGGACAAACTGGGATTTTCGTCATCTTCACGCTCGAGATTGATACTGTGATCCCATATGCTCCAACTGAAGAAATTCGAGAGGGACACTGAAGGGAGCCAGAGCTGTGTGTTTAGCCGCCGCTGCTCCAGCCTCGTGAGGTACTCGAGCTGAGGAAAAGTCTCAGCAAGAGTTAGAAAGAATTGGCAGCGCTCCTTACGGTATTTATCAAAATGATGGAAAACTCCATAAGATGATACTGGTAAGTGTAGGCATGGAACAAAAAGCGATGAGGTGGAATGTCTCCTCCAGTCATACACCCTTCGTGCTTGTCGCTGAAGGCCTCACGATATGGTTCTAATACCAAGTGCCTACGGCCGCCGTTAGAAAGACCCCTGTCAAGCAAAGGCTACGAACCGCATGGATGCTCGAAAGGTTTCAAGCGTCCTCGCGAGTTCGTCGCTCGCTCGGGATAGCGCGTCGACACGTTCTTGCTGTACACGTGTGCACCTCTCACCACCCCACCAGAACATCCAGCGCCTGAGTCGTGAAGTGCCGAGCCATGAGTCGAGCTCTTCGAGTCCCTGGCTACAAGCGCGGAGTAGGGGCTCGCAGCTTTGACGAAGGAGGGTGGTGGACCGTTCAGTATAGTATGCTGAAAGTGGGTGAGCAAAATGATGCGACTCAAGATCAAGGTATTTCTGGGACTCGAACACGCCTACGACGTGTTCACGCAGATGATCATGGTGATGGAAGCCGGAGAATAGGGATACATAAGAATGCCGGTGGTGATGCTTATGTAAACGGAACAGCGAGTAGGACTTGGCAGAGTGCGTGGTAGAATCGACGTCGAAATGGGGGTGTCGGCGTAGAGCCTGCCGCCCTCGGTGCTGTTCAAACTCAGACTGGGAATGGCCAACCGTAGAATGGTGCACAACGGGGGATGCGCTTGCGGATTCTTCTGTGCGAGTCGGTGAAGACGGTCGAGACACGTTGGGCGTTCCTGCAACAGGGCTACCGGGGTGAGATGGCACAGGCGTAATAGGGAACCGTTCGCGCGTAGGGTCGATGAGCGTGAAGTATACGTTCATCCCATGAGCGCGCATAACCAGGCGTTGAACCTTCTCCCGCATCCCATCAAGGTCCTTCCCGGAGAAGCGCCCCCACGAAATGTCGCGCCCCAAGAGACGAGCCGATGCCGCAAGTGGTGCAAGTCCACTTTCAGCTTTCGAAGCGGACGCTCTGACGGCCTTGGGTGAAAAGTCTGGGGAGGAGGTAGAGATCCCAAGAAGAGTCAGATGTTGACGGAAGCTCGAGCCGAGTGGACCAATGACTCCTCGAAGACCGGTTGTGTATCGCGCGGCAATGGAAGTAGGGAATATGAGTGCGGATGATGCTATTGCCAATGCCGAGTGAAATGCCAATGGGATTACGACTGCTTGTCCAGACTGTCAGAGCATGATAAGACACGGAGTACGCTACCCAGCCTACAAGCAGCTCACCTTATAGTACGCATAAGGAAATAACGCTGAACTTGTCAATGAAATATCTGTTGCGGGAACTAAGCCGGTCTATGCCGAGCCAAAAAGGTGCGAGACTTACCTAGGCAAATGCAAGCAAAGTTGGTTGCAGGCGAGAACGGACCTGAACCTTTCTGTGCCCTGAGGTATAGAAAGAAGGAAGAGCCGAATGAAAGAAAAATGGCATTGATGATAGAAGGCTGTAAGGAGAGTTTAAAAGGCAAGTTAGACGACCGTATGGAACTCACCGCTGCTTCTATGTACTTTCCAGATAATATTTCGTCAAGGGTGGCGTTATAAACAGTATGTGAACGTGCTAGGCTAGCAAGTTTAATTCCCAAGCTTGCCCACCTATGAGAAAATAGAGCTTGATTACGAATCGACTGCGCCTAATATGTTTATGCACTGACCCCCATGCCATGAGCACGCATAGAAGTATAATGATCTCTCGTTCTGTGTTAGTCACAAAAGGGTCACTAGGCGGCGAGAGCATCCCAGCTAAGGAAAGGCAATCAACTAAGCATCCAGCCGCAAAAGCAAAGCCCACGTACCAACCAATATTAAAAACGAGGCCTTACAAAACGAGTAAATAAACGCTCCCATCGGCATGTGACAGATAAACACACCTGACCCATCACTCTCCTGGACGGACCAATGGTGAGCAGGAGTAGCGAGGCCCATTCGGAGATCGCGCAGCGTATGGCGGCTTGCCATTTTGGCCATCTCCAGTTATCTATGATCCAGTGCAAGTAATCGGGTAGTTCAAATCGGGAAGCGCTAGCTTGCTGGGACGAAATCGGTCTATTCGCCGTCGACTTGCCCTTGTCGCAATTGGAACTAGATTCCTGCTTAGGAGCTACGGGAAAAGGAGGCACAAACGGAGAGGTATGTTCTTTGTCTTGCGGATCAGGCCTCGATCCATCTTCGTCACCGATTCGCGGGTCATAGTCCTTGGGCTGAGGAGGAGATTGCAAAGACATCCTAGGACTTAGAGCACAGTCGTTCGAGGGAAAAAGTCAGAGTAAAGGGTATCCAGAGAACGCAACGTCTAAAATACTTCCTTAGGCCGCCTCCAGAACGGCTGGCTCGCCTGTGAGAAGAGAGGTGAAGGGAGAGCCTCTCAGTCATGCTAATCGGGCGATGTCCTCCGAAGCTATGATGCTCCACCAAGTTGCGGCACAATGGCCGGAACAGATAATCTCCCATACACCGGGTTAGGGTTTAGCGATTTCCTTTCAATTACAATTCACAATGGCCGACTCACCACCTCCGCCAGAAGCTACTCCCCCTCCACCGCCTCCAACCACCTCTGGATCGCCAACTGACTTTTTGAAAAACGTCGTTGGGAAGCGTGTCGTGGTTCGTCTGACGTCTGGGGTCGACTACCGTGGTATGGTCTCCTCCCCTTTGCCTTGCGTTCTTCCTCATATTCGCTTTAGGCGTATTGTCATGCCTTGACGGATACATGAACATCGCTCTCGAGCAGACGGAGGAACACGTCAACGGGACTGTGACAAACCGTTATGGAGACGCGTTCATCCGTGGTAACAATGGTCAGCAGATGCCCTTTGCTGTTTGTGCGCTCTGATGTTCTCGTACACAGTACTTTACATATCAGCGGCCGAACCCTTATGAATCACCTTCTCGCCTTGCCCTTTACTGCACAATTACATGCGATGCGAGGCTGGCCGGTCTTCCTGAGCGCTGTTGCATCTGCCCTCTCCCACCAGATCTCTGGCCAGGTTCTCCTAAAAAGGCGTACTATCTATACAATGCCCTAATTTGAGAAACGACCTTGGGTCTTTCGTTGGTAAAAACTAGAAAATGACCTCATGTTCTCTACGATGTGTTTCTGAATGCCCAACCGATGCTGATGCTTTCCTCAAACGTTTTCGTGGTTGACGGTGTAATTGGTTGAGGAACTCCTCCTAGCGAGTTGACTTCTCAGCAATTTTAGAGTTTAAGCAGGGTGCTTTAATTTTATTTTTTTCCCAGTCTCGCGAGAACCATCACCTCACGTTCCTTCGCAGCTTTCGGCCTGGCCACAGCACCACGATAAGGCAGCTGCCCTCAAACTAATTTGGCACTAATCATTATTCCAAACTGACTAATGGAGGGCTCTTGTTCGGTTGAAGTTTCAACTACCATCTGATCGATGCCGCGGGTCGGACTTCTACAGATCACCAAATTACTGACCCTGGCAGCTCATGGGTATCCACGCAGCGCAGGGGATTATTCCTGTTTTTTATTTTGGGTTTTTACCGCTTCCACCTCACGACCACCTTCTCGGCTTGGCGAACGGATGCAGTTGACCTCCTTCCCCGGACTTTCCCGTTTCTTTCAGACGCCACTTCAGGCGCCCTCGACCACACCGGTCAGCTATGTCCGCGTGTTTCTTCCTCGACCTCGTCACAACCTCATTTGTCGTTCTCGCTTGTCCCTCTTATCTTCCTAGATTTGCTTCGTTGGGGCCTTGGCCTTATTGTGTTGTTTACTTGCAGGTGCCGGATCTCCATCCTTCAAGGGTAAACCTGGTCATTCTCGGGCGCAGGTTTCAAACAGTTGTGCACACCGGCGAGGCGAGAACGAACCTCCCCTATCGCCGACAGCTAGGAGAAATCGCAACCGGCACTTGCGACTCTTCATCCCATCACTTCGATATGGCGGCTCGGACCGAGCAGCGCTATCAACGTGACGTAGTAATGCACGAAGTGTGTGCGTTCATCACCAGATCAGAGAAGCTGCCTCGGCTCTGCAAGCGTAGTTCTCACGAGATATCGAAACGCAGGGCTCTCGTCGGAGTCAGGTCACTGTCCTGTTTACAGTAAGATTGCGGGCTCGTACTAGCTGTGGCGCTCGATTAGCTCCACTCTTTCTCATTTTGGTACTTCACTCGGCATATATCAGAAGCTTTAAATTCGCATTAATTCCTCTACGAACGTCGTGAAACGAATTTACGAGGCAATTCCACAGATGTACACGTGATCACGGTCTACTAAAGCCTTGGCTTGATCAAATGTTCGTACGATGTCGGATCGAGAACGCTTTGAGGGTAAGGTAATATTGGTCTCCAAACGTGGTGAAAGGCGCCATCGACGACAAGAATCTGGCCGGAGATAAAGCTAGCAGCATTGCTAAAGAGGAAGACCGCCGCATTAGCGACATCTCTCGACTCTCCCTTGCGGCCAGTGGGAACAGGCCAAGAATCGTCGAGGCCCTTGGGTGTGAGCCGATCCATACCCTCGGTCCCCCCAATAGGACCCGGTGCGATGACATTTGAACGGACGCCACGTGGACCTTCTTCGACAGCAAGGACAGCAGACGTAGCATCAACGGCAGCTTTTGCAGCTGAAACATGTACTTGATATGGCGTGCCTACAAAAAAAAACGAATTCGTTTCAAACAGTACCCAGGGAAAATGGTGCCAAGTCGCACGTACCACGGTAGTGCAGGGTTGAGCTTACATGAATGTACGATCCCTTCGTCGCTCGCACGTGGGGCAAGGTTGCCTTGATTGTGTTGTAAGTCCCAAGCTTAACGGGGACGAGAGGTGGGTGAACAGAACGACAGTCACCAAAATGGGGACCTACCGTGTCAATTTCAATCACAGTCCTGAATCCATTTTCGGAGAGGCCCGAGATGGGTGCAAGGAAATTCCCTGCGGCACCTTTATTGAATGCAATGTCAGGCCTGTCAGGTGAGACTCAAGTGAGAGGGTAACCCAGAATAAATGACCGTTGATAACGAAATCAATCCTGCAAACTTCTCGATTGTCCGCTGAACAGCAGCCTGAACCTGCTTGGGATCCCTGACATCACCTTTGACGGCGAAACAAGTGCTCCCCGTGACTGCCGAAAGTTCTTGTGCTGCTTTTGTAAGGCGTTCCTCGCTACCGCGAGTATCAGGGAGATGTCACCTGTCTACGATCAAGGACTCACTTTCGCCCGACAATGGTAGCATTTGCTCCGTGTCGCATCTGAAATGACGCCGCACGTAAGGCAGATGGACATATATGCTTGACAATCTGTGGCGAGACGAACCACGGCCTCAGTCATTACCCGACATATTCCGGAACCACCACCGGTACAGAAGAGGACTTTGTTCTTGAATATATCTTTCTTGAAGACGGCCGTAGAGTCAACTGCGGGGTGTACATGGGGATCTAGCTGGGGCATTTTCGGCGCTAGGTGAGGCCTGTGAGGAGGAACGAATGATTTACGCCTTTGCCACTCTTTTTGATCTTCTCCGCTTCTCTGTCTGGGAGTTATGGTTGGTGGCGGGAGACCGGGAAGAGTTTCGGACCGGAGCGGACGCCCATATTAGCTCAGCTGGCAATTTTTGGTGTCTGTTTTTGGTGTCTGAGTCAGGAATACTGTACAGTACTGTCAGTACAGCATAGCACGCCTAAATGGTACTCTTCTGTAGTATTAAGCAGGTTGAGTTCCTAGATGATACCGCGGTCTCAGACGCTATTTCTGCTCCGGTAATGACGTCATTACCGCTCTTTGAACATGTGGGCCCAGGGACGCTCAGTGGCACAATCATCACTGCTGGGAATTGCCACACTGTGGTTGCGGTACGAAGTGCTGAGCTTTCGACTTTTCATTCGTTCCGTTTGTCTTCCAGGTCTTCCTGCACTTACGTTTCTTCCCCAATCAGTCCATCGCCCTTTCCAGCGCTGCCCGATTCCAACCCACGGTACCTCACACCGAGCGCTGGTCTGCTCCGCGGTTCACGCGTAGGGGCCTTCTGTAATCCCCCTCAAACTACGCTTCATAGTAAGTTATACGATGCCTCTGTACTCGAGGAGATGCTGCGAGCGTACGCCGGAACTCCGTATGTGTCTTGGGTCCCATGCCGTAGTAATTTACGTGCACGGTATCGAAGGAGTGCCCGTGTCCTAGTCCGCACATCCGACTCACGCCCACCAGTTCTCACGCTGGCCGGATGTTACATGTCGCACCGTCGTCATTCCCCTAATAGAACTCAAACGTGTCGTGATGCGGTCTTGCGCAGTTAGGCCCGGGATGTCCCGTTGTTGAACAAAAAAAACGAAGTTTGCAGACGCGCAAGCAACTGCCCTGAATTTCGTGCTTCAGCCGTGTTTGATCCTAGGGTTTGCATACATGGGAGGTGGCGCGAATATTGTAATGACCGCCACAGTTGTCACTCGGTTAGCGCGTCGAGGTATTCTGAAAAAATTCCTCGCGCTTCCTTCGTTTGTTTCCGACGTCTTTGAGAATAACATTTACTTGGAAGACGAAGTGAGACAGACTCCGGAAAGAATGACGTGCTAGGGACCAAGTTGTAGTTTACACGTGACAACAGACAATGTTTGGTGCAGGGATACACGGTGGCAGCAAGGTGGAGATGACGACACTGCGATACGGACGAAGCCTGTGAAACAAAGCGCAAGAGAAAATGGGTAGCGTTAAACAAACAAGGGGTGATCGAAGCTCAGACTGTTGCAAGAATGATGACAAGAAGGCAGTTGTAGCAAGAATTGACGAGAAACCCACGAAAAAGTAATTCGAAAGGGCTGACGATGCGACATCCCTATTACCCGCCTATTTTTGTGCGCCAATGGTCCAAGCCCGAGTTAGTATAAGTGGCGTTACCAGACGAAGGGTTGCCTAAAGGGGGCATCCCTGAACCGAGTGCTAACGAATGTAATGGTGGTCGCGATGACCGTGATTGTGGGTGCGGGAGCTGTAACACATCATGAGCACTCGAAACATGTGATGCATTGGAGTGCGGCACCGAATGCGAGTCGTATTGTTGTTGTTCGTACCCACCGCCCACTCTGCCTGCATACGAGCCCCCCTGAAGTTGAGACCCCGGGGTATAATAATTCTCCGACGCAGGGGAGGAAGATGACGTGGAGCTTGGGTACCCCCCTGGCGAGTGGGAAGCAGGAAAGAACGGCGATGAGAGTGTCTGAAGAGGGTAATTGTTAGAAGAACGGGAAGACACGTGTGATGAGGCGCTGGAAATGGCTGGGGAGGCTTGGGAAGTCGAGGTCGACCAGGGGCGGGGCGAAGGATGAGAATATACCTCGCTTTTAACGTGAGCAGTGGAGTTGGGCCGCTCGCGAAGCTGCTCTCCAACATTAAGGGGGGGTATCACTGGGGGTGTCGAGGCCCATGTTGGTTGCATAGTCCGGCCGTGATCGCCACCACGGCCACCAGATGATGCACCACCCCACAAGGAAGGACCCCCAACGTGGTCTGATCCATACCCACTGGACGATGTTGCAGTATTGTGGGGGTGAGATGCATGGGACGAGTATGCGTGGGAATGTATCGACGTGTCAGAATAGTGGTGCGAGGGAAGCGAGGCTAAGGGTGGCGTCCCAGATGGTGGGTGGTCGTTAAGAGACGAAAGGTGGCGAAGGCGTGTGCCAGAAGAGGGGACCTGACTTGCTGGAAAATCATTGCCAGGGTACCCAAAGGATGACAGGGCATGGTGAGGTGATGCGACGCTCGAGTTATCGTCATACCCCGATGCTACGCCGGAGTGCGAACTACCGCGCGACGGAGCAAGGTCCCGCGCAGGGTCCTGCCCGTCAACCGACTGGTAGTCAAAGTCATGAGTAGCGGAGAAATCATCTCCGACGTCGCCTGATGCCGAGGGGTCGAGAAGAGGGTTAACGGTGGCATCTGGTCTGCGTTTCTTACGGGAGTTGTTAGGTCGTCTCCTATAAACGTAGTCGGGATATTTGGAGTTAAACGTTTCTTTCAAACGTTTGGCTTGATCGAGATAAAATTGCTTGTCGGCCTTAAAAAAATAAAAGTTGAGTTGGAGAAAGGCACCCCACGGACAGATCCGCTCACCATGTCCATGGAGTTCCACTCCTTGCTCAATATTTTGCTGATATCGCCAGTGCGCATGGTTTGATTAGCTGCGGAGACCTGAGGACGCCGACGACGCGCGAAGATCATGAACGCGTTCATCGGTCGCCTCGGTGTGCCATCCGAGTTGAGTGCTTGGGAAGTCAGTTGTGTGTCCTCTACCAGAGAAAGGGTGAACGATGTGCGGCAGTTTAACGAGCAAGAGCTGACCTGGGGATATGTCATCCATCTTTGACGTGCGACTGTACGACATGCCATCGTCGGAGTCGGCGCGGGGGCTAGTTCTGTCTGAGCGAGGATGCTGGTGTGCAGCAGAATCTGAACTGGCTTGAGAATGTTGAACCAGTGAGTCCAGACGGCTCATAATGTCAATGACGGATGCGAACGTAGACGGAAGATAAGGGTAACGCGTCTTGAAGTACGTGAGAGGCGATTTTGCACGGGAACTCTAAGTCAGGCGAGCGAACTGCGGCGTGATCGGGGGCGTGGCGGTCGCGGATGTCCGAGTTCCAGAATAGCGGTGGCTTATGAGAGCAAGCGGGTGCTAGAGTGGTCGTTGGGGGGTGAAGTGTGCTGTATTAACTTTGTCAACCGCGGACGAAGGGGGAAACGACGGGACCATATCACCTTTACCCATGGGCTGGGTTTTTGACGTTACAACTGTAAGGACGGGATCAGAGCGAAGCAGGATGGCTCGCCGGGAAGGGGAATCTGCTGATCTCTCGTTTGTCGCCCCATAGTCATTGACACCGGCTAACAAGGTGCTATAACAGACACCCTTGAAACGGCTTGTGCTCCTCACGCTTGGGCCCGTAAGCGCGGCTCGACCAATCGTCGGTTTCCCCGCCGTCCTCAAATCCCTTTCCCATAATTATCGAAGATTCCACAAAGGCAAACGCCAGCTGATACCCAGAGCCCAGGCGCGCCTCAGGTTGCCTTTTAGAATTTTTCCTCGGCCTTTTCCCTACCCTTCTGGGCTAGCCTCAATTCGAAGTTGTTCGCCCAGCGCCATTCGGCGCCCAAATGCGGACCCAGTTCCTTGTTTCTCTTCAAACACCAGCGCATCAGCCACGGGAAGTTTTCTTGAGCTCTCGCAAATTGCTCACCTCCCCCCGGATGATTTATTCTACTGGAAAATCAACGCTGGGTCTTCGAAAAGGTCGCAATCCGCGGTATGATCGCTTGGAGACAGCGTGCCCCAAACCTTTTTGCCTGAGTATCGAGGTCGGGCTCTCGGGCGCTGGACACCGTTTGCGCGAGGTTGGCGTTGCTTGGTTGTGTCCCTACTCGACTCCCTTGGAAAATCATGTGACCTTCCTATTCTGCGCTCTGCGCTGGAGAAGCGCTGGACTCGGATGCAATACTATACTAAGATACTCGCAAAATGGACAGGGCCACTTGTCCCTCTTTGTGATGTGTGGATCCTGGGAAGTCCCAAGTAAGTCCAGATAGTTACGCCCTTTCCTTGATGTTGTCGCGCTTGGTGACGGATGGCATTGCTTTAATTGCTGATCCAATTGCTGATCCTCTGCCTAGGGTTTGGGTTGGTCACCTCCGATCGCTGATCCGGCATCGGCCCGATTCCGGCACTGGTCCGCCTGGTCAATATTTCTTGTGTTTCGTAGGCTCTGGCGGCCCTACTGCACTGTACAGGATTCAGAATCAGTATTGCTCCCGATTTTGGACTCTCGCTCACCAGGCCTCACGGGCGGGAAGCAAAATTCGATTGTGTTCTAACCAATAGAATGAGGATACGATCAGATACGATGACGCCCTGGTACCTGGAACAGATCTGTTAAACTCCACTGAGCGATCTAAGTACTACCACCGGAGACCTGTCTCGAGGGGTCGTTCAACGCCGACACGTTCAAAAGAGCGCCCCGCCCATCTTGCTACGTGTCATGTTGCTGGGTTTGTGTTCGTGCCCTTCTAGGCGCGCAACATCGCAAATGAAGGTGGTGCTGGATCCAAGTTACCGCTATTACATAAGGGACTTGTAAATCCGTGTCGGATTGTGTCCATAACGCACTCAATCCTGGTTTGCCACCGGTCTCAGGGCCAAGAAAAAAAGTAAGTGCGCCGAAATAGGAAGGTCCCCTCAGAGCAATTTGTGGCCCTGCATTGCTGCAAGACCAAAAGTTTTTTTTTCAACTGTGGACTTTCCCGGCCGTTGCAAGTTTGAACCCCAAAGTATTTGAGTCAGGGGAGAGAACTTAGGTAATTTCCACCCTGACCGTTGTGTGCGTCACAACTCCAAGAGGAGATAGTAGGGCTATGCCCAAGTGGGAACATTGGCAACAACGCCGTTCGCCATAGGCGTAGTAGTTGACCAACCGGGTGTCCTTCGCGTGTATCAAGCAGTACAGTATGCCTACCAAGGTGCACGCTGCCATGGTGTATCTGCGAGGGAGATCGACAAGGCGATTCGTCGTTAGCGCCTATGGGGCGTGTGATCTGCAACTTGCTGGAGACCATCACCTGCAAATCTTAATTCAAAATCACGGGTGAGCTCAAACACTCTATGCAACCGTATCCGCAGTGGACGTGTCGCAGAGGGAGTACTAGTATGGCCGAATTCTCTACTGTCAGCGTGCAGCATGTCAACTGGTGATGCCGCTGCGGGGAGGACGCGATTGGTAGTAACTTATGCGCGCCGCCGTTGCAGAGCGGTTAGACCCCCAATTGTCATGCTGGAACCTTTACGAAGAGGATTTGCCCAGCCGACAATATCCGCTTATTGTTACCGACTCATGTCAGAGAGCAGGATTGTGTGCAATAAATGAGATGTGCGCGATGCAAACGGGAAAGAGTATCATACTATATTTGCGTGACATGTGCGCACTGGGATTTGACACGTATTCTGAGTCGGATGGAGTTCGGACGTGTCGTGGAATGATCGCCTCAACGTCTAGGACTCCAGGTCATGGAACAACACTTAAAGGGGAACAGAACGTGTTGCGGTGTTAGAGTACCTGCCTGTGAACTTGGGAGAGAGGTTCAAAGGTCGCCGTGCGAAATGATATGATCGAGATATAGGGTTGCTTCGGACCGCTAGACGAATACAGTAAAGCGCTGATACCCGGAAACAAAGTTTACTTACGAGTGAGGGCATTGGGTAAAACTTTGACAAACAGGATCGATGCGATAGTCACCTTCGCTGGTACTGTACCTTACAGAAACAAGTGCGCAACTACGTGAGACACGAAAGGAAGCTGGGAGCGAACAACGCGCAGTTTCGACCCCAGAACGAAAGCGGACAGACAAAGGATCTACACGTCCTAACTTACTGTAGTACGAATTCACAAACGAGCAAAGAAGGAAGGCCAACATTTTCGCCCCCGCCAGGAAGCACGGAGCCAATAGCGCTGATAACGCCCGCCCGTCGTGAGACAAATCATTCGTGGCGTGTGTTGCCGAGAGGACGGCGGGACACTCTTGTATGGCTGGGCTCTTTCCCTCTTGCACTCTCGGAGCAAAAAGACGCCTTGAGAAACGTAAGCACCAAACCGATTTCTTTTGGCCTGCTCCGCCAAAGGCTAAGGCATCCGTTAACGATGTTCCGTACACGTAATGAGGCGAACCAGACAATCCTGGGGCGCATACTATAAAGAGATGGAAGATAAGGAAATGTTGCGAGGGAGCCTATTACGGTTGTCAGAGTTTGCCAGCGGCGAAGAGATATGGGGAATGAACGCGAATTCGGTCAGAAAACTATGAGCGTCTTCATTTCTTTCAGAATGGGAACTAAGCTGTACTCCCGCAGTCAAAACGAATAACAAGTGTGTGAATATCCTTCCTGGTGGAGATATTGGCCTCAGAACGGCGGAAATATAATCGTCCACACCCTCACTTCTAAAGATGGCATTGAGACTTATGGGCGCCCGCTACTTGCATACAGTATTGTCCATCTTGCTCTCCGATAGACGAGCAAGGGGATCTGGAGCGGCGCTAAACCCTGTCGGCCATGGTATCCGTGGCCAAATGAAGAACACGGAGAGTGAGAAGAATTTGCGCTTTGTCCACCAATAGCGTTACTGACATGTGCGATCGGTCTTACAAGCAAGAACATATCAGATAGTAAGTAAAGAGGCAGAGGGACCTCCGATAAATCAATTTCTGGAGAGTAGATTGACTATGGTCAATCCAACGAAGGAGTGGGCAGGGCAATCATAAACCATGGAGTGTGCACCTTGCTCCGGTGTGAGACAAGGGTTCATCGCATTTAAAACTGGCTGGGATGCTTTTGAGAGAGAGAACGGAATAACAGAGACGGGTAGAGACGAAGTATAACATAGTAAGGGAATGACGGTGACTACACAACAATGCTGTCTTGCTTTTCAAGCGTTGATACAAGAGCGTGACGTGACAACGCGTCGTATAACGTTGTCACGTTTAGATCATGTGAACCGACGCGACGAGTCAGGCTGGGGTCAAATTCACTGGCCAAGCTCACTCGACCACCTTTGATGCCCTCGTTCAAAAATGCCTATATTTGACGGCATCAAGTTCTTCTGCACTTCAACTCTCTCGGAGGATCGAAGCCTTGATCTGACTTCCTCTTTGGAGCGTAATGGCGCGGAATCTGTACCTCTGGAAGAAGCAACTCACATCATCACGCTCTCACTTGACTACGAAGGACAAGATCGTGCCAAGGGAGGGTCTTTCACCGTTACTGTGCGCTTTCCTTTGCATTGGAGCCACGTCGCCGTGTTGACGCCTATGTCCAGGATTATTGGGCTGAGCGGTCCTTGATCCTCGGAAGGCTTCAGCTGTGGGTAGCAGAACGTCCTTATTGAGTGTTTCGTCTAATCTTTATACCAGTGTGCAACACTTCTCTCCGGATCCCTCAATGCTCTTCTCAGGAGTTGTTGCCTGTGCAACTGATGTGTGTCTTCCTCCGAATATCCCCACTGCATTGCTCATTTCCTCCTCAGCTCGTTCCCTCTGATGTCGAAGTTCTCTCTGCCGGAATTACGGCGCTCGGAGGCCAGTGGCGCGCTGGTTTAACTCGCGATGTCACCCACCTTTTTGCCATTGGTCCCGGATCCGAGAAGTACCAGACTGCGTTGCGCTACCAAAAGGACACTCAGGTCAAAGTACTACTTCCTCATTGGTTCGACGATTCAGTACGCCTTGGATTATGTGGTCTCTCCGCCACGGCATACGAGTGGCCTGAACCCTCACTTCTCACATTTGGACGGCCAAGCCCTGAGACGGGTGTGGTTGGGGACAGCTTATTACGACCACAGAACAAGATTTCGCAAGAGAAGAAGGCACTGTACAAAGCCGCGCTCATTACAGCAGAGCAAGAAGTGAAGCTAGGCCGAGCTGAGTCGCGGAATATTTGGAGCCGTAGACGCGTATTACTCAGTCCTGATCTCGAGCTTTCGGATGGTCGTAGGGAGGCCATCGAAGCGGGTATCGTTCGATCCGGAGGAGTTGTTGTGGAGTACGATGCGAAACGTGTAGATGTCGAGTACGACTTCGACGTTCTCGTTGCACGATACCGCTGGGGGGATCTTTATGTACAGGTGAATTTGCTCTGCTTGCTTGGCGTATCTCAAGGTTGGGCCTTTCTCACTGATCCTTCAGGGCGTGAATGGACGCAAGCTCATCGGCTCACTTACATGGCTATTTCATGTAGAGTCTACCGGAACTATTGGTGCACCTACAGCACAGTTATTGCATTACCCAATTCCGAAGAAACCCATTGAAGGGTTTTCTGCTCACGTGCGTGGTGTCGGCTTGTCAAGTCAAACGGAGTTCTCATCGTGTGGCGTAGGAGATCACGGTGACGAACTATACTGGCGACGCGCGGGACTACCTCAAGAAGCTGATAGGGCTGATGGGCGCGACCTTCACTCCGAGCATGTCTGGTAAAAATACTGTGCTCATAGCTGCATAGTGGGTCTACATGTATTTTCTTGTGGGACGCGCCTGATCCCTTCGTCCCTATCTGTAGTTTTTCCGGAACCAAGGCCAATAAGGCCCGTAACTGGTCTATCCCAGTCGTCAACCATACGTGGTTAGAAGACTGCTTCATTCAGTGGAAAAATCTCACAGTCGGTCTTGAAAAATACGTCGTCTTCCCACCTGGTCTTGATTTCTCCGATAACCTCGGTGAGCGTGGCATCCAACGTGAGGTTATACTCGAGTCGCTTCCTGATCTCGTGGCGGTGATGGCGCATGCGAGGAGGGCGGCGACTCCTGTGGCGGAGGTTTCGAATAATGATGATACAGGGAAGCAGTCTCCAATACACGCAAAAAGGTCCGGCACCCGCAAGGATAATGATGTAGAGGACGCAACAGGCGGACTTGACAGCGAAGACCGGATGAACGATGGCGTCAAATCTCAACCCACGGAGGCTCGAAGAAGGGAAAACGACCATATGCAAGCGGACGAGTCCGAGGCTGCCGCGCCTCACGAGCTGGGGCAGCATCGTGAGCCTAAACGCACGTCTCCTAGGCGAGCAGGCGCAAGTCACTCTCCGCTGCAACAAGCTACTTCTCCGCTAAAGCACACCCACAAGCGCCTTTCACTCACCAGCAAGCGCCGCCGCGGAGCCGACCAAGAAGCAACAGAGGGTGAGGACGAGCCATCGCCGACGAAAAAACCAACTCGTGCCAGGTTTGCAGCGGCGGGTTCTCTGGTCAACAGCCCGCCAAAAGCACCCCAGAAGTCTCCGTCGAAGTCTTCCCCAGGGTCAACGCTTCTTCGGATGGATTCGGTCCTTATGCCACCCTTAGGGACAGGCGGCGCCCTCGCAAAATCCTCGCTGCGATCGGCGAACACAAGCTCAGTCAAGGACAAATGCCAAGGTCGCAATCCTCAGTCGGGATCGATTTCTCCCGAGCGTGCACATCCATTTTCATCACTCACAGTCGACCTCACCATGGATCGGGAAGAAGGACCATCAAGACAAGCGTCACGCCGCTCCGCGGCTAGCAGAGCTTCGCAGCGTTTGAGGGAGGAAGTCATGCCTGACGTGGTCAGTTTTGAGAAGGAGATGCGGCGTGGTAATGTTCGGGTAGTCGACGTCCCTGACAGCGGACAGGGGAAAGAGAAATCGGACAAGGGATCCAAAACAGTGGGCAAAGGCAAGAAGCGCGCGTCGGCCCCCAACGGTGTCGAAGGCACCCTATTTTCCGATGATGAGCACGAGCGCAAGAAGCGACGTATCAGTCGCACGAAAGATCTTTCTGCTGAGACGTGTCGGGCTGATGGTGGTGGTGAGGGCTCTGACAGACCAGGTACTAGCTCTCAGGCGACGGCAGAAATTTCGTCGAGCAAGGGCGCAAAACCGAAGAGGCTCCCCCAGGGGGGAGACATTACTAGGCAAGCGGAACAGTCTATCCGTAACGTTGGCTGCGTGTTGATCTGATTGATCACAGAGAGCACACCGTTAGGATCTTAGCCACACAAGTCACTTTGGAAGATCACGAAGAGAGGGTGCGCCCCGAAATTTTTCGAAGTGTTATTCAAATTTATCTTTGCGTCCTTTTTAGGCCTTGGCAAAGTTAGGCGCGAAGATTGGTGTCAAGCCGAGCGAGTGCACCCATTTAGTCGTCAAGAGCCTCGCGCGCACGGAAAAGCTCCTTTGCGCGATGGCTGTTGCTCCTCACATCGTAACTGAGAGGTGGGTTCGCGATTCCATTACCGCCAAGAGGTTACTCCGTGGGTGGTCTACCTTAATTCTAATCTCCCGTATTGCGTGATAACCTGAACTCCGCCGCGAATTCACAGCTACCGAGAAGTACGTCCTTACCGACCTCGTCAGCGAAATGAAATGGAAGTTCGAACTGGCCGATGCATTGAAGCGTGCAACAGCGAGCAGGGGCCAACTGTTTGCGAGGAAGGTTTTCTACGTGACAAACAATGTTCCACTGGATAAGAAGCTGTTGAAGAATGTTATTTTGGCTCACGGCGGGCAGGTGAGCCGTTGCGGAAGTTATGCGCAAATAGTGGCGGACTGATTGATTCGTTCACTTGGCTCGGACTTGTTCTTGGGTCACAGATACGTCAGCAAAATCCAACCGCTCGTGCCTTGAGCGGCAAATCGTCTGGCCAGCAGCACTTCGTGATTTCGTGCGCCGAAGACGCCTCGATATGGCGGCCTATCGCCGAAGCCGGACACGCGATTTACTCCCAAGAACTCGTACTCAGCGCTGCTCTAACACAGGAAATGCGTTTGAATGAGGAAGAATTTCGAGTTGACACGCCGTCCTGAGTATACTTGTCAGAATGTGGTAGTGCGAGTGCTAGTTTATTGGTTTTCGTGTCGTCGGTCGTGCTTGGTTCTTAATTCTGGAAGACATGGTTTTATATGAATCACCGCATTCTTTCCACCGTCCCTACCTGTCTGTCCATTTGTCATGGACCGTCGAGAACGGGCACCCGCATCACGCATGTACAGTACTGTTTTAATTAAAGTTATCAGGCGCCTCGCCAGGAGGGCGCCTAAGCTACCTGGCGAGAGACAAACAGGCGGATGTATTTTCACGTATTGTACCTGAACATTTCGAGAAATCGATCAACTACTCCCATACAACTGCGGCTCGTTCATTTAAAACTATGGAGAGACCGGAAACGACTAGGCGTTGAACCGCAGGAGTGTACGTCCATTTAGGTGCTGGGAGAACGACCCCATTAAGGCGCACGCGTCGGGGGGCTTTGTCGATGCCGAGGACAGTGAGGACATCCAGAGGCTGGACAACGCCAAACGCGCCCCAGCCTACGACCGTTACCTGCCCGCCTTGCACATCGAACGTCAGCATACGGCTGGGCGACGGGATATCGTCGTGCAGCTGCGTCTCGCCGTCATCAATTTGCGCGGTACCGTATGCGCTGCCGTCGCGGCCGAGCGAGACGAGGAGGGCGTACGGCGCCGTGGCACATTCGCGCGTCGTGTACCCGGGCTGCGAGTGTAGAAGTAGCGCGGCACCCGAGCGGACGAGCACGGGGATGTGGCCGAGTGGCGCGGGGAGGTCAACAGTCACAGTGCTTGTTTCGTTGTTCAGCTTGCCGCTCACGACTGCGTGGGTGTACCAGTCGCGCCAGATGACCTCCTCGCGTCCAGGGAGAAAGCCTGTTCGAAGTGAGTAGGGGATTGATTGAGCCACGCGTACCAAGGTACCAGGCCAGGCCATGGCGCTCACCTGAGACGGAGGACACGTTCGGTGTGAGCACAGGGGTTACTAGGATGTCGCTCCCGATCATGAATTGACGGTCTACGGGAAGCAGTTCCGGCTCTTGTGGGAATTCGAAGAAGAGAGCACGGACGGGCGGAGTACCGTACAGCGATGCGTTGGCAAAGAGCGTATACTGGGGGGCTTGTGTGTTAAAAGTAACAGCAGAGGGGCAGAACGAGAATAGACGAACCCAGTATGGTAACAGAGAGTAGCGCACTGCGATGGCGGTGCGGCTGGCATGCGCGACGCTAACCCATCTGTATGGTTCCTGAGGGATTGCACCGCGAATGTTGTGATTGCGGAAAAAAGGCGTAAACGCTGCGAGTTGCATCCACCGATTACATAGTTCCTCGTCAGTATTTCCAACTGTGGTCACATTAGACATCTTGCCGACAGTTCAAGGGGAAATCTTCGCTCACCAAAGCCACAAGCGTCGGCCCCTACCATCGGAATCTGGAAAAGCTGGAATTGTAACACCCCCTGGATGCTATAGTGCAAGTACGACCACTTGCTCCAGTTGTCTCCCAGCTTATTCAGTCGGAGGTGCATCAGTCCCTAGAGAGGACTGCGGATGTGAAAGACATTGCCATACTTACCCAATGTCCCGTCCACTTCCCCGAACCGGCAAATGTAGAGCGAGATATAAGGAACGGACGTTTCCCTGTATGTAGCTCACGAATGGCCAGATGGGCTGCTCGCGACATGAGGTGCCCAAGCAGGTTGTGCAAATCGAGCTCCATCAGACCGCCGTGATGAGTCGCGTTGATTGCAATCGTTTTTGCTGACAGGTCACCCAGTGCTGCAGAAAATACAAGTATAAATCGACTCAATTCAGGGGAGTGAGTGATGCTTACCATTGTGGATGGCATATGGCAGCTCGCCACCGGGAGGGAGAAGGTGCTCGGTGAAAGGGGCGTTAGCGTCCCCGTCCTTGTTGCCGGCAGAAGAGTCGATCATTGCCCTGTAGGTGAGCGACCCATTCACACTTATATTGCCGCTTGGCCCTGAAATCGTGGCATTGTACCTAGAGCAGCTTCAAGCTAACTATAAACAATTATTGGCAAGCCACTTACCCTTCTGGATACGCAGTTACAACGTTCCCGGGTTCGCCAGGAAGAATGATTGTAGCAGCATAGGTAGGATGATCACGCGTTGGAGGACTATGTTCCCTCGTTAGCAAAAGCCACCTTAGAAAAGTCTCTCCCCTTACCAGTGACCGTTGCAGAAAGATGCGACTTCGTTCATATCCAACCAAAGTCCTGAAAACTCAACGCCGAGCGTTGACCAGTTCCGCAGAGCTTCCTCCCACCACACGTCTACATTCGGCGCAAACCAGTCTGGAAATACCTAAAAACATATGATGAGTCTGTACATATAAAGAATTTCTCCACTTACAGTGTACCCGGGCCAAACTTGTCCAATAAAAACAGAATGGTCTGGGTTGCGTATAAAGACATCACTTAATATGAGGCGTAAGGTCCTACGTAGACGACAGCGAGCGATTTGTGATCCCTCACAGCTCGGTTCCGCGAATGAAAGGATCGTACTAGAGGGGAGGGGGTCCTCGGTCAGAAACGCCTGCCTGCGTTCTCTAGTTTGCAGAACTCACAACATCCGTCTCGTTCGTCACAAGAGCGGCATAGCCGTGAACGATGGGAATATCTATCTCACAGGTGAGTTGCACCCTCAGGAGGGTACACAAGATTGCATACAGTGTTGCCCATGCGCGTTCTGAAGAGACAGATCAGTTTCGCCCGACGGACTCTTGGAGAGGAACCGAACGACAAACCAAGACTCGAATGAAATCGCGAATTTCTTCAGCGGGAAATGCTACAGGGTCGGTGGTAAAGTCTCTATACTCGTGGTACAAATCTAGGTCGTTCCACATTACTAAATGAGGCGTGGTCAGTATGAGACATCTCCGAGTCAGTGGAGCATGGATGCTTCCAGACCTTCAAGGGGAATGTCCGCTGCGCGCATAGCATCTACCTGCTGCTTCGTTTCAGATAGATTAGTGTAACCCCATCTGCACAGATGGAACCCGAAACCCCAATTGGGCAGCCGGGCAGGCAGGCCAACCACCTGGCCGTACTGTTCGATAACGCTCTTAGGGTCTGGACCAGAGAAGAAGTAAATGTCGAATGTTCCCCCGACGAGGCGGAATTGGATGAGGGATTGGTTCGAGGACGGGGGTGTTGCAAGAATGATATCAGACCCAGCACCGCTGGGCGCAACAAGTTAGGGAGATGTTCCGAACGAAATCGTGAAAGGTCGCGGCGTACCTTGAGAGGAAGACTCCATGCGACTGGAAAGTGCTGGTGGATGGGACTAAGCGGTGTTCAAGATACACGGGATGCGACCCGTAACTACGATAAGATGGAAGATGAGAACTAGCGAGAATGGAGTGCAGAAAACATGACAGAAAAGCTACGGACATGTTTTCGTCCAGGGGATCAGCTTTGTCTCTATTCCACATTGTCTGTACTGTTCCATTACGCACGTCCCGACGGAACCCACTAGAGGCCACAACCTCGCCTAATCCATAAATGTTAGTATCCAACGGAAGGGCGGAGGTGAGCTATCGTAGTAGGCGAGAAGTAAATCACATAATCAATTAGATTATCAAAGAGGAAATACATTACCTGTAGATATCTGTCCTCGAAAACCAAAGGGAAGCCATCGAATCCCAAACTGGGATCATCTCCGGTCCCCAAAAACGCAGGGATCGGCGCGGGGGGCAAAGACGTCGGACGTGTGTCAAAGATGGGCGCCGAATGGGGATCGGATCGGCGAGTGATCCAAAAGGCGAATGGCGATGCTTCGTAGTGGAACTGTAGGTCTGCACGTTCCGGGGAGCTCGGCTCTGTCAGTATTGGCGCGTAGAAGTACTGTGGGGGCAGGACAAATTGCCGATTAGAAGCGTCGAAAATGTTAACGTGCAACCTGTTGGGAGCCATGGGGTAACAAAGCAAGTGAAAGCATGCTCAGTTCGGATTGACACCGTACATTACTAGTAAGGGAACAGAAGCAGATACGCACCGAGAAGTGGTTTCAGAAGTCACCCGAATGGTAAGATTGAGAATATCGTCTCCAAATGCGTTGCATGGGCGCCCAGCAAGATTAAGTTGCGCTGTGAATCCACTCCAATTCTCGACGAGCGAATCGAGCACATAGCCTGAGAAAAAGGAAGGAGAAAATTTAGGGAAAAGGATGGCACCAAGTGGTGAAGATAGACCTGGACAGTTGGTGACATTTAGGGAATAGTTCTGTTTCTGAATACGCCCGTTGCGAATCCCGTCGGGAAGGATCGATGTCACGGTTGAAGGCATCAGATTCTGAGCACGCCACCACAGCCGGCCCCAGTGCCAGTCCGAAAATGG
Source organism: Lactarius quietus (assembly GCA_015025155.1). Classification (NCBI taxonomy): domain Eukaryota; kingdom Fungi; phylum Basidiomycota; class Agaricomycetes; order Russulales; family Russulaceae; genus Lactarius; species Lactarius quietus. The sequence continues at coordinate 49,672 of WITN01000058.1, forward strand.
TACCGATCCGAAAAAAAGTGCTGCTGCCAATGGGAGTAGTACTATTGCTCCGAGAAAGGCCCTATTTGAATAAACCGCAGTAAACGTCGACACGTCGCACGCATACGGTTTCGCGGTCAGAAAGTCAATTACCCTTTCAAAATCCTCAGAAAAAAGAAGCAGACTTCACCAAGTGAAGTAGTTGGGATCCCCTTGCGTCTGACTCTGGCCGTCGTGCCGACTTTGTCGACCACGCTGATCACGTTCAGCCTCGCACAAGGCCTTACGTCGACTTTGCAAGGAGGGTGCTAAGCAGACAACTTCAGCTGGTGCCTTGATTGGCGATTCCTCCTTATCGCTCTCGGGTGCATCGTCGCCAACGTTGACAGTGGGTACTTTGCCATGGCTGTCACGGTTATCGAAATGGCTCGAACGGGGCTGTCGCCGCATTGGGATAGCTATTGTCTTACTGCACAAGCACTGGCAAGTTGGGCGTGGGCAGACAGGAGAAGGAAGATGCACCTCCAACCCGTTTTGGCTATATATGGGGAAGCCGCCAACTTTGGCACGTACCCACAAACCCTAGGGTAGGTCTCACAAGGAACCCACTACCCATGATGTAAGCAAATGGGTTGTTTTTTGACCCTCCTCTCCTCGCTTGCTCATCACAATAACGAAAATGTAAAGAATGAGGACTCTCAGGAATAACACCAGCTTGATAGCTCTCTTTTTAAATTTGAAAAATATTTTTGTTTGAGATAACTAAGGTACAAAAAGTTTCTTTTCATTAAAACACAATATCTTGACATTTAAAGTTGATTGAAGCCAACTTGTAAAAGTTAGACATTGTGCATGGTGCATGCATGTGATGGTAAACATCGTGTGTATTAATTAGTCAGCTTATGAAGACAGAATTTACCCCCCCAGAGAACAATCCACAAAGGCTCACGCTAGCCCCCAAAAACACCTCATGCCTGTAAATAAACCATCAAAATGATCACACCTCTGAAATCTGCAAAAGGCACAAATAATCAGAGCTGAAAACAGTCAGGAATCCACAAACCATGGTGCAATCTCTGTTGTATTTTGACTCCTAAAGGTTTTAGGAGCAAGCATAACAAATCTGACCCATCTGAAATTCATTAGGGGTAAACCCTCTTCATTCCTATTACAGCCCCTCATTTCCTATTGCATTTCCTATTACTTTGTTTACTGTACTACACTTTGAGTTTGTTTCTTTCCAGAATGTAGATGCACTGTATAAAAACCACCCTGTATCTCTTGAATTGAACTATCCAGTTGCTCTTCCTCATCCTTGGTGTGCTCCCTTTGCTCTCATCTCATCCCCTTGTGTTTTCTCTGGTCAATGAACTGACCCCTTGTGTAATGGTCATCGTGACCCGAGCCTGACTTAGGCTATTATATGCGGTGGCAAAGGATGTGACTCAGCGGTACAAGTCAACGCGTGTAGGCGTGATGAAGTTCCAAGGACACCTGAAAGTGCCTTCCTAAGAGAGCGATACACAAGGCGGGTTCTGAAGAGGAAACCCGACTAGATTCGAGAGTGATACAAAAGAGTAAAGCTATCGACCACACCAGTCGATAACTGCCTTATAACCTATCTTGACTGTACACCTTCGTCAGCAATACAGCCACTACTACTAATGCTTGGTAATTGTCCACTAATATCATCAGTAATCATACAGTCATATATGAGTAAGCCACGGTAGTCCTGTTGGTAAGTTTCGGGAGCGACTTGTCATCCCACTTACGCTGACACAAATGGCGAAGTGTAACATCACCCCCTTCACAAGGGTGAGCGCCCATGCTCAACTACCCAACTCGTCACCGTAGTGAGCCCTACATCCGTCTCGTGTTCATCTTGTACCCTCCTGAGGGCCTGTGCTCGCCCTAGTCTTGCTGCTGAATGCCTAGCCCTGTCGATGTGGACATAGATGTCGTCCTCCAACTTCTTGATTGCCGCTTTGAGCTTGGTGATCACTTCCATGGATGCGTGGTAGCGTTTCACCTTGGCTTGGAGGGAAATGTCCCCCAGCCTTGCGAGGGCTTCGTCTACCTGTCGCTTTCTGCGGAAGTTAGAGCGGAAATACTGGAGTTCATCTTGTGAATACTCAGCGGCTGGTCCCATATCCCGACAGGGTTCGGCGTGGATGTCGGCTCTGTAGATGGGTGAATACCTCCCCATCGTCCCAAACACCTCAGGGTTGTTGAGCATCTGTACCCGCACATACTTTGTGGGGATGCAATGTCCCTCGTGCTCGATGATCATCGGGACCCAATTCATCCTGTTGTTGAGGATGAATCTGCCTGGAGCAGGTGATATGGAACGGAGAGGGCACCGCGATGCATGCATTCAGCACGTAGTGATGGGCGATGGGTCACGTTCTTCCCTATAGGGGGGGAGACCGCGCGCTTCGTATCCCTGCTCCGCCGTTGCTCCGTAGATAACAGCAATTGGAGGTGGTCAGAGCACGTCATCGTCGGTTTCGCTGGTAAGGGTGCGGACTTGGAAAGGTATAGGCATGGGAGCACAGTGGCAGTAGTTGGGGGGATTGTCGCACTGGTTGCAGACAACTCATGCTGCGTGGTAGGATTTGTCACTGTTGTCATCTTCATCTTCGCTGTCGTCGTTATTGACAACGGTGGTGGTGAGAGAGGTGGCGGACTGGTTGATACTCGCCTCGTTAGTAGTCGTATCCTCATCCTCCTCTCCGCTGCCGTCATCTTCACTATTTGATCCATCCTCCATGCTGACATCACCTCCCTCAATAGGCTGTACTCCTTCCTCATCTTCTTCCACTCTGCCGCTTGCGGGTGTGGGGAATTGCCTGCAAGCCTCGGCCAGGTCTCGGGCGGCTTGGTCACTTGCGGTGGCTCTAACGTGCTCAAAGGCTGAGCAGAACTGGTCGTCGATGTTGTTGTTGCCATCATAGGTGTCGAGGGTGTCGATGTGGGGGATGGTGATCTTGTCAAGGTTGACAATGGTGAGAGGGACATGGGACATTGTATGAGAAGGCAGGAGGGGTGATGGTGTTGATGGTCCTGTTAAGGCTGCTTTTATGTGAGTCTCAGCCTTCGGATTTAGTTGTGCGAACTTCCTTATCTCTTCTTCTGCATGGACGTCGTCCCACGGGACCCACTGGTTTTCCGAGTCTGCATACCCCTTCCATTTGATGAGGTACTGGAGCTTGTGCCCTTGACCAAACCTTCTGGAGTTTATCAGATTTTTGACCTCATATTCTTCCACGCTGTCAACTAGTTTGGGTGGTGGGCGTAAGTAGTTTACGCCATGCATGGGTGTTTCTTTGTAAGGCGTAAGCAGGTCTGTGTGAAACACATCATGTATCTTCCATTGTGGAGGTAGTTTGAGCCGATAATTCACAGGGGACATCACCTGTACGACTTCAAATGGCCCCTGTCTTCTGGACGCAAGCTTGGCGGTTGGTTGATTTGTTCGCAAATTGTGCCCATCTAGCCATACTTGGTCTCCAATGGCATATTTAGGCATTTCTCGGTGTTTGACCCATGACTTCTGAGCCTTTATCATGTTTTCCTGCGCGCTCCGACGGGCTTCCTTCAATTGTTCCAATCTGTTTGATACGCTTGGCAGGTTGATTGTACCTGGCGCCCACTTATCTCTTGGATGATACCCCATTTGTCACGTCTGACATCACCTAGTATCGCTGACTCAGAAGGATGATGAGTGCTCGGTGTTTCGGCTACATTTACTAATTGGTTATGACTACGATAGTAAGCTTCAATTAGTCATGGACACTTACGCGTCGCCGGTGCTTGGGATTACCAGTGTTTCATATATATTTAGAATGGACTATTACTCAGTACTAGGATAGCGGTAGTAGGGTTTGGGTTTTCCAGCTGCGCTTTAAAGCCAGCGAGTAACTGTATATAAGTGTCACGATCTGACATCATCTCGCCTTCGGACAATGTCAAGACGCGCCGTTGCATGCATGAACATTGGAAAGACTGCCAAGATTACCCAGAGGCACATAAATGGGTAGGCAAGGATCCAGAATATGACGAAGAAGAGCAGGTACGCGCTCTAGTGTGGAGTCACGGGACAGATGAAGAAGACTATATTGGAGAAGGAGAAGCGTTGAGGATTGCCCAACTTGTGAGTGGAATGCTAGTTCATGCGGAGCCCTCCAGTGCTGGCACCTCTACTGCAGGACGGATGAAGACCACGTGATTATGTCACGTGACAGTCCCGGGTCATGGCATGTATCTGACCTAAGCGATAAGTCATGGGACTCGTTGGATGGAAGATTATGGAAGACCATGGTAGGCACGAGATCGGATGCGGGATTCCCGATAGCCGAAGGTCTGGACAATTCCCAGTATGGGTTGATTCTGATGGAAGGTATTCTGATGCGCTGGTATTGCGCCGAAACACTTGTTATCTTGTTATCTTGTGTTATGATGTCATTTGTGAGTCATATGGTTGTCTTTATCTCTGACTCATGTGAGGCCGTATGCCTCATGTACTGTATGTTTCATGATAAGCCCCTGTGGCTTGATGGACAATTCTCATTGGCAGATTAGGTCGTGAGTCGTGTTTACTATAGTTCGAGCTCAGTTAGAATACTGTCTTGGAGTATTATAAGTAGTTGGCAGGTTTCGCCAGTAGTCGATAGCTTAGTTGTCTTGAACTTCCACCTGTATTCCTCTCAGGCATAGTCAAACATTCTTACAGCAGAGTCATTGGTCATTGTGACTATTCTTCTCTCATTATTCACTTGTGTCAAGAGTTATCTTCAAGTGACGCCATATAAAGGGACCATCTGTGGTTATTCGCCCTTCTCGAATATTTCCTAAGTTGCAAGCCGTGCGCTTGACTTAGAAGGGATAGCAGGAAAGCCTTCGGGTTCAAGTCGAACCAGCGATTGTTGGAATCGTGACAATAAGTCTCTGTTTCTTGACCATAGCTCTTCAGCTTGGTCTTCTCGGAATATCACCCTTTCTCGTGTATACTAGTACCTCGGGTACTAAGTGACTTCTACTCGCTTTCATCCTTGTGGATTATTATCCCTCGTGATCTCTCTCTATCCTTGTGGATTGTTATCCCCTGTGATATCTTTCAACGCGCAACTCACATCAGAGTTGTTGCCCTACTGTATCATCCAAAGTCGCTAAGTCATCCAGTCTTGTCACGTCCTCCAAGTTGCCTAAGTCAGGCCAGCGTTAGGTGATAACACTACATTAAGACCAAGCTATTCATCGTGGCATCGCAAGATACAACCGCAAGTCGTTGGACGACATTCGGAGAACCTGTACTCTGGTTTGCACAAAGAGGACCGCGAACTGTTCCACAATGTTTTGTCAAAGCTGCTGTGTGGACAACCATTGACGATATCGAAGGATATTACGCTAGAGATGGAAACGACGCTTTTCTTCACCCAGTTGAGTTTAACAACGACCATCTTTGCTGGGTAGAATTACAGTGGTTTGAAGGAGCAAGAGAGTGGGAAGGACGTCGAATTGCTCCTAGCTCTTACGGATTAGACATCCCCATCAACGAACTTACGCGATCAGAAGCGCAGTCACTTGGAGCAATACTACCTCCATCACCCACTACTATCCCTTCAGAACTGGAAGAAGACAATCAAGTACCAGAGGAACCAGAAGTCATTACCGTCCAAGAACCAGTGCCCATTGTTGACCAACTAGCAAGAGTTACCGAACAACTACACATCAGTCCAGAAATGGCCACCCAAACTGTCAATCCACATGCCAGAAGAACCTTCACACTTGACGAGTTGGCTGATCTGCGTATCGCAGGATCAGACCGTCCAGATCCCCCAGACCAGGATCCATTCCCAGGAAGAGGATTCCCATTACGAATTCCACAAAATTGGAGACCACAAGGAACAGGCCCACCGGACACAGGACCTCCAGCCGGAGGATCACCAGGAGGTGGGATGCCACAAGGAGGAGGGGGACCACCTGGACCACCTGGACCGCCAGGACCTCCAGGACCTCCAGGAGGAGGAGGAGGAGTAGCAGGCGGAGTACTGGGAGCACACAGCGATAAGTTGTGGGGTAATGCCCCAAACATATTTATGGGAGATCGATCCAAGGTAGAAGAATTCCTTCTTCAATGGGGCCTATATGAAGGCATCAACATCAACAATCCAATGATGGCCGTACCATTCCAGAAAGCTATGTTATTCCTTACCTACATCCAAGGACCTCACGTCACCGAATGGGTAGGATCCATCAGTGCATGGATGCGACTTCAGGTGCAGGTTAACCATATCAACCCTGCAAATCAATGGTTATGGGACAGTGTTATACTGTCATTTAAACGACAATTCCGTGATACGCTACGGGAAGAACGAGCCAGAGCAGAACTCAAGAGAGGAATCAAAATGGGAAATCAGGACATTGATGCGTACGTGGCTAAATTCGAAAACCTAGTTCGACTTGCTGGCTATCGCGTAGATGAGCTGCTGGTGGTCGAACTATTTGCCGAAGGTCTCCCTCGTCGACTATACGAGAGCATATATACGCTAGACAAACCCCACACATATGAAGAATGGCAAAACAACAGTATCCAACGTCATGGAGATTGGATCCATATGCAAAATAAGTTCAATCAATTCAAAACACAAGGAACCCCCTCTTGATGGCCAAGGGCATTCCAAAATCGTAATCCAAATGCTATGGACACCTCCGCAGATCGCACTAGGACGAGGGGAAGGTTGGCTAATGTGGAGCAAGTCTTAGAACAAGACAGAAGGGGTCAACAACAAATGAGAGGAGGAAGACCCCCGTTTCAGCTAAGGGAAGGGTTTCTACGAAGGCGGCAACCGCCTGACTTAAGGGAAGTCATTTGCTACAATTGTCAAAAGAAGGGACACCTCAGTCGCAATTGCACACAGCCTCGACAACCTAGAATCAATGCAAGAAGCTCAGAAGTAGTAGACAATTGTAGCGAGGCGGGAGAAGATCTCCATATCGCCCAAATAATAACCGACAAACGAATGGCCATCCAAAGGAAGGACGACTGGTTACGCATGGCGGCCAACGAAATGGATGAGTTCAAAGACCTTGCCATGCAAGAATTGATGGGAAGGAAGGATTTTGGGGACGCCTGAACCCAACGGCCTGGGTGAGGGCATTACGTTGTAACGCTGTATACATAACTCGCTTCTGTTCTATGCGAATTCCAGTACTCTGTCAAACGCGTTATAACAAGGCCGAAATCAAAGCTCTAGTAGACTCGGGAGCTACCGACAACTTCATCCATGAAAGATTTGTCAAACAATTAGGGTTGGGGAAGGCATGATTGCCGCAACCTAAGAAAATATATAACATTGATGATACCACCAACAAAGGGGGGATGATCACCAATTATGTTGACTTTCAAATACTCACCAAAGGACATCATAGGAACATGAGATTCCTAATCACCGACATCGGAAAGGAAGATATCCTATTAGGATACCCTTGGCTCAGCGCATTCAAACCGGAATTTGATTGGAAAAACGGCAATATTCGCCTAAACACTCATCCAATCATCATCAAGTCAATCGGACAATCTACTACCACATCTATCACTGCTCAAATGCTGACGCCAAGTGAGAAACATAGCATAATGGCTATTCTCCAATCACAATGCTCTATCAAAGGAGCAGCAACAGACATGGCTATTGCAGCAGGTCCAGCACAAGAGACGCTAATTCCGGTGGAATATGACCAATTCAAAAAGGTGTTCAGCGAAGAAGAATCACATCGATTCCCACCATCTCGGGAATGGGATCATGCCATCGAACTCAAAAAGGATGTGCCAGATCATCTTAACTGTTCCATTTACGATTTATCCCTACAGGAAGACGAAGAAGTAAAGAAATTCATCGTTGAGCATCTAAAGAAGGGATATATAGGACCATCGAAGTCTCAGTATGCATCCCCATTTTTCTTTGTCAAAAAGAAGGATGGAAAGCTACGTCTGGTGCAGGACTATCGTCGACTCAACCAGTACACAATTCGCAACAATTACCCTCTTCCCCTTATCCAAACACTTATCAAAGACCTCAGTGGCGCGCACATCTATACCAAACTCGACGTTCGATGGGGATACAACAATGTATGAATTAAAAAGGGCAATGAGTACAAAGCGGCGTTCAAAACATCATATGGACTTTTTGAACCTACTGTCATGTTCTTTGGACTCACCAACTCCCCAGCTACATTTCAAATGATGATGAATGCCATTTACAAAGATGTGATAGCAAAACACGAACTGAAAGGGACCACTATACGGATATACATGGATGATATTGGTATCGCCACTAAAACAAATCTCGACGATCACGTTGAAGCCGTAAAAGATGTCCTAACAATCGCCCAACAGTACCACCTTTATTTCAAACCGGAAAAGTGCACTTTCCATGCTGCGTCCCTTGATTACCTGGGGGTAATCCTTGAAAAGGGGGTAACACGCATGGACCCGGTTAAAATTTCAGGTATCAAAGACTGGCCAATGCCAACCAAAGTTAAGGACGTACGATCTTTCCTCGGATTTTGCAATTTTTATTGCCTATTTATCAAAGGATTTGCATCAATCGCTAAGCCACTAAATGAACTCACGAAGAAAACAGTAGAATGGCATTGGGGACAACAACAACAACACACGTTCGATACATTAAAACGACGGGTAACAAGCAAACCCGTACTAACACATCCAATCCTACAAGACCAATTCGAACTAGAAGTGGACGCATCAGGATTCGCAGTGGGAGCAGTGCTACTGCAAAAGAGACCTGATGGCAAAAGACACCCCATAGGATATTACTCTGCAACACTCAACGCAGCCGAGCGCAACTATGATATCTACGATCTCGAATTATTAGCCATAGTCAAAGCACTTCGTCACTGGCGACCACTTCTGGCAGGATCCCCACACAAGATCAAGGTCTTCTCCGACCATATGAACCTAAAATATTGGAGAGAACCACAGAAGATTAGTAGACGGGGTAGCTAGGGAAGTACTCAAATTATCAGACTACGATCTGGAAATTCATCATATCAAAGGAAGCGCAAACGGTCGGGCAGACGCACTATCGAGACGACCAGACTACAACCAAGGGGAAGAAGACAACGAAAATGTGACTGTATTACCAGACCATGTGTTTATCCGAAACACAACCCAGAGAACGGGTTCACCCAAACACCCACAAGGCATTTGTACGGTGCAAGAAATGACTCCAAGTCATCCCAGTGACGCACAAGAAGAAACCATCCTACGACCATGGGTACATCCACACAATCTCAAGAAAGTAAACGGAATATGGTACAAACAAGGAAGACGAGTGGTAACTAAGGGAAGTAAAGAGAGACGCATGATTGCAGAGGCTCATCACGAACCACCAGTATATGGACACCCAGGGATCAATAAAACAATCAAGCTGGTGGAACAAAACTATTGGTGGCCTACATTACAACCTGATGTCACTGCTTATGTCCAAGGATGTGCGGACTGCCAATGACACAAAGTTAACAATCGGCCGATCAGAGCCTCATTACAACCTATCTATCCAAAACCGGAAGCAATGCCATTTGAAACAATAGCCATGGACTTTATCACTAAATTACCAACCTTGGACAGATACGATTCCATTCTTACGATCACAGATCATGATTGCACTAAAGCGGCTATCTTTATTCCATGCAGAGAAGAGATAAATGCAGAAGAAGTCGCAGCCCTGTACCTCAAACATGTGTTCGTCAGATACGGTCTCCCCACAAAAATCATCAGTGATCGAGACCCTCGATTCACGTCCAAGTTCACTCAAGAACTTTGCAAACAATTGGGAATCACCCAAAACATATCCATGGCTTATCACCCTCGAACCGATGGCCAATCGGAACGAACGAATCAATGGCTAGAACAATACCTCCATTTCTGGGTTAATGAGCGTCAAGATAATTGGGCGCTGTACTTACCCCTGGCAGAATTCACGCATAACAATTGGCCCAATGAAGCGACAGGGCAGTCTCCATTCTTTTTGCTGACAGGACATCATCTGCGTGCTGATTGGAAAATGACTCCAACCCCTTTGCCCCAAGTAGCGTTACGACTCGACCAATTTAAACAGGCATGAGCGCACGCCCAACAACAAATCATCAAGGCACAGCGGTCATGGGTTAAACACAAAGATACGCCCAAGTTTAGAATCGATGACCTTGTATGGCTAGAGGGACGTCACCTGCGAACTCACCAACCTAGTGCCAAACTTGCGCCCAAGCGACATGGACTCTTCAAAATCATTCAGGTGATGTCCCCAGTTAATTATAGACTGGAACTTCCCATGCAATGGGGCATTCACGACGTGTTTCATATCAATCTTCTCACCCCCTATCGTGAAACTTCCTTTCATGGACCAAATTTCCCAAGACCTCCCCCTGAATTAATCGATGGGGAAGAAGAATATGAAATTGAAAAGATTCTAGACCAATGGCAGTTCTGCAGGGGACGGCGCAAACAATATCTGATCAAATGGAAGGGATACCCAGACTCAGAGAACCAGTGGGTCAACGCCACTGACGTACATGCTCCACAAGCTATAGCTGAGTTTCAACAATCTCGAACTCTGCTCTCTGCGTATATAAATGTCCCTGCTCCTGGCGAAGATGCCCATCAGTTCTTCCTTTGAACTACTATGAGCACTCCCACCTCCACTTCCATTGACAAGCATGACCTCGGTTCCATCTCTACCATTGCCTCAACTGTCGAGGAGGTCGAACCCTCTGTGTAGCGTTATCACCTAACGCTGGTTCGACTTGAACCGATCTGCGGCGTGATACTCGGAGATATGGATGAATATTGCTAGACACGGGCAACTTAACTAAGTTGCACAGCCACTAGGTCGCTTGGTTGACACTAGGGTATCCCGAAGGATAAGCTTCAATCGAAAGATTGGAAGAGAGGAGAATGGACAAGCGGTGATGATTCAAGAAGACCAAGCTAGAGAGCATTGGTCTTCACTACACGACTTATATACAGTTACACACTGGCTTTAAAGCGCAGCTTAGAATACTGAACCCTAGTACCACTATCCTAGGAACGAGTCATTATCTCTTCTGAAACACCGGCGAATCCAAATGCTGGCGACGCGTAAGTGTCCATGACTAATAATGGCTTACTATCGTAGTCATAACCAAGTAGTAAGCGTCCTGAACTCTGAGACCTCGTAATGATGATGATTGTCAGTCTGCAACATGTCAAACCGTGACATTACCCCTTTTTCAGGTAGAACGTCCTCGTTCAAACACCCAAGGGATAATAGTCGCACCTCGACTAATAGAAACCTCCTGATCCATGATCCGCTGTAGTCCATTAGCCTCTTCCAACCGACGCGTGCACTTCCTGATTTCATTACCGACCACATACTGCTCATTTTCCAGAGCAGTAATTCGTTCTGCCAGTTCGGAGTACCGGCTGATAACAGCCCGGTATCGAAGGACCTCCGCCCATAGCGACCGATCAGGGATCTGCCCCATGGCCAAGTCGACCCCATGGCGATCACCAAAATCCTGTCGCAAGTACCGCATTTGGTCATGCGTATAATGGCAGTCGTTATCCACAGCATCGAGATCAGGAGCAGCGTGGACTTCACCTTGTTGGATTTCCCCCCCTTTCCTCATACATCTGTATAGGGGGGGCGAGCAAATCGCGAAGCGATTTGCGAGGTCCTTGTGTAAGTAGTTTCCGGATGAGGGAAACGAGAAGTCAGGGAGAATGACAGGGGAAAGAAAGGAAAACCCCTGCTCCAAACCATTTCGCTTATAAGCTCATCAGCTCCTCTCCAGACTCAGATTGAGACGGAGTTTGACTACTATTTTTAGAGTGCCTAGAATGTTCTGGAATCTACCAGAAGTTTCGACGACATTACCTTATGCACGTGACTAAGAAACGGAGTTTGGAGTGCCCGTTAATATTCTTTTTTGTCACAATTTCAGAGTGTGCACTAACCTTTCCACGTGATGTCACGTGACCGGATTTTGCCGAACAGAAGTAACTAAAGTCACGTGATAAAAAGTCTAGACTCACATTACATAAGCTAGTCACGTGACACGGCTGTTTCCGAAGCGAGGCCGAAGGCCGAGCCGGTTACTTTGTATGGTTATAGCCGGGAGGTCGCAAGAACGTGGGCTTGAAAAATATAGGCCCTACGCACCTCTTTTTAGGTTGAGCTGGAGTTTACTTTTAGCTCCAATAAGGTATTAAATACTATTAAGTATAGTACGCACGGTTTTTAGGTCTTGGGTTAGGTTTAGGTTTAGGGTTCCTTCCCCTCGGTTAGTATGTCTGATATACCGATATTTAACGTGGTACCTACCGCCGAAACGGATAACTCGTGAATTGCAATTTATTCCTTCTAAAGGTGTGGGTTCGCCACATGTTCGCATACCTCGCAAGGTGTCATGTTACTATGTATGGCTACTAATTTGCACCATACGACCAAGTGCCGGACGCGCCAGTATGCCAAGCGTCGGGCGCAGAAGGGGAATACTGCCTGTGATGTCTGTCAATGATTTCGCCGTCCTCAGCCTCGGGAGGAGGTAGGACTTCATCTACTATCATGTCAGCATCATCAGTGAGACGTAACTGCGTGAGCTCCAAGTCGCCTGCTTCTGGGGCCGACTGGTTTACTTCTTGCAGTACTTGCTGTTCCAATTGCTCTAGGACCGTTCTTTTCCAAAGATTAGATAAATCCAAGAAATTGCGAGTGCGCTTTTTGCTTACAAGCCATCTCGACTCCAGTAAATTGGGCTGGTACTTCCGCAGGTCGGCGTAGCCGACTAGATTTCCATTGGCATCTTCCCAACTTTCGTCAAGTCGATAACCTACAGTTGTCTCCCCAGTGCTGGCTAGGGGCGGGGCGGGGAATCCAGGTTTGAAATCCCTAAGGTCGGCACATTGTAGCCATTCCTTCCAGTACCCAATAACGGTATCTCCTAGTTCACGAGCAGAGAAGTAATTCCAAGTGAGGTTGTATTCAGACTTTAATACCAGGACGTTCGCGCTGTCACGCGCTTCACGGGCGTTATGCCTCTGAATCCATCTTTCCTGTGTATTGGCCCTCAGCCATTTCTGAACCTCCTGAGCTGGGTATCCTCTGTGTAGATACAGATTGACCAAGCTTCTCAGTGCCGCAGTATATGTGTGAAACTGCGAGGACAGCACTGCCAGTCGCGACATCTCGCCCAAGAATGTCCCGCGTTTTACTGAGACTCCCCCCCCGGACCCCCACGGAATGCCTTCCCGCCGGTCGTGCGCCCGATTTGGTTCAAACTTTTTTCCACCTCTGCTTCCACCCAACTCTGACCAAATAACGCCAAAGTCAGCCACCAGCGATCGCGTTCGAGCCCTCCGTGATTAAATTGAGATCTGAATATTTTCCATGAACACGTTAGGTGCTTTGGCCCATCCAAAGCTACAATATTGGAACCGCCTGTGACAGTTTGATAACCCCCCTAAACCCTTAAGCCCCTCTGCATTTCATCATCATATTATGTGCTGCCACTCTGCTTTCCCCTTGCCCCTCTCACACACTTCCCTGTGCCTGGGTTGCATGCTGTGTGTTATATACCCCCACAGTGAAGCCCAGGCAGAAGATGTGTGCATTTGATCAGCTGTTCTTAGAGCTTATAAAGAGTGATGCAGTTAACAGCTACACCATCACTTATTAAACCATCTCACCTATACCCTATGAGAAAGTAAGATCTTCCTCATATCTTTACCTATGTGCTGTTCCTGAATCTTCTAGAATAGGAACTGATCTGAATTCAACTCTCAAACATTTAGCTGAATGGCAAGGGTGCCTAAGAGAAGTGAGCTGTTTAGGGAAAGGTATGTGTCTTCAGAAGTGGAAAGTCCACATATTAAATGTGTGAAGAATATCTTAGATGATATTTTCTTCAAGGTTTTGTGGACCAGTTCTCGAGAAAATTTCACACACTGCAGAATCTTGGCACAAATGGTTGAATGATATGAAGTGTCCCACTCTGTCTGAGAGTGAGGGTTGGCAGAACTATAAGAGATGAAAACATGTGCTATGGTTCACTAAACAGAATGTCTGAGTGAACTCATCAGTGTGATTTATATAAAAAGAAAGCAATTCTGGCATATCTTGTCCCCATAAATGATAAGCTCAATGATATAGTCTCTTAGCAATACATTTGTAAATATCAAGCACTTAGCCTCTCTGATGACAATTTTCCCTTAAAAAGAGAGGTTTCATTGAAGCTAAACACAATACACATTTATTGATCAGAAATAGTGAGATAAGATGTGCTATCTCTCAACATGGTTTCTAATTGAAAGCATCTAACACATTAAAGAAAGAAAAAGATTGAACCTTATCTAGAAATGTGTATTTCTTTTTCTCTCAGTTACAGATAAATCCATATTGGGCACCAAGCTCACTGGTGTTACTGTTTTTCTCACACATAGTAGCACGGTGAACACCGGCACTTGCACATCCCCCATTCTATGATTAAACATCACTACTAAGAGTGATGGATGTTCTGACAGAAAAGGGCTGAAAAGGGAAATAATCAGAGATTTCATACATAGCATACAATCCAGTCTACTTATATAGAACAGTTGTGATAGAAGGTTATTAGAATCTATCTGGGACATCAATAAACCATGTACTCTTTCTCTTGTAAGGCTTCTGCCCAACGTCTCAGCCATATCTGAACATTGTTAAAAGCTTATTAGCAGTCCTCATATGATGTGAATGAGATACACACCTGATCCAACCTGGAATGCATCAACAACAACTGGGAGCGGCTCCTCCACAGCTCCAGTGTTACCTGGATCAGCCTCATCTTCTTCATCAATCTCATTGCTATGAGAAAGCACAAACACTTCCTCATTGGACTCCAGTGGCTGCATAGCCACCACAGTCTCTCAGATCTTCTGCAAGCACTGGAAAGGCTATACTTCCTGGATTGCAGAACAGGAAGGAAAGTCAAGGGGACATGTCCCTGGTCTTGGCAATCCCTCCAATGATCCAGTGAGCAGAAGGTCTCATCAATCTGGATCTCTGAGAGGTCCTTTCACTTAAAGCCATTTGGAATACACTCTCGAGGCATCCAGGAAAGTGGATCATTCACCAATGCTCCCCAGGGAATGACTTGGTTCTTCTTTCCAGTTATGAATCCTAATAGAATATGTGAAACAGTTATTTAAAGACATGTTAAGAAATGATGCACACATATGGGCAGTGCAATACTCCCTGAACATAGACTGTACCACCTTAGTCTTGTATCCATCTAACTAACATGGTAACAGTCAACAGCTCAGAACATCCAGACATGTCCATGGAGATAGGAATTTTGGTGGTGATTGTTTTTGAACGATCTGGTTTTGCAAGTACTTCAGCTGGGTCTTCTTCCAATGGATTGTCCACTATGTTCAGATTAATAAAATATGATTTCTTAGATATAATTGACATACCTTGAGAAAAGCAATTTATGCCAAACTGAGACCATTGCTCCCAAAGGAGAGCAGTCTTCCAGTCTGGGCAGAACTTGAGAAAACTAATACCATCATCCAAAACACTTTCTATATCATCCCTGCACATTGGATTAGTATGGGATGTCCATGAAGGCTATTGTGATGTATCACCTACAGTCCAATATTGAGGTCTTTATCCTCAGTCTTAATAGGCACAAGAGTCTGGATACCACATGTCTTGAACAGCTGCCTCTGAAAGTCCTAGATGATCCACTTGCACAAGGATGATGCTATCCTATAAATGCATATAGTAAATGAGAGCATTATAAAGTGGAATAAGTCATAGCTCACCTGGATTGAACATGGGTGGGTGGAGTGTCCTGTGACCACTCCTTTGCTGCTTGAGCATAATCTTGCTGATCATCAGCATCAAGGGCATTTCATAGCACAGTGGTAGCATCTTGAAAAGTATCCAAGAAGCCTGGGGCTCCCAGGTCCATCCCAGATGTCTCCCTTGCAAGCTCAAGAACCTCATCCCTGTTCAGTTGGTAGAATGCACTGTGGGATGACCACTTGCAGGTGAACTTAGTGTATTGGCATTGTGGATAAAGATAGTGATTATAAAACCACTTCTGTATTTTCTGTAAAATATTATACAGGTAAGGAACACCCGAGAATAAGGGAACATACCTTCCCTGCATCCTTTTTATCAAAGGGTGTGTTTGAAGGTTAGAGCTGGTACAGCTCAGGGATGACCTTCTCTATAATGTTAGCACGCGCCCCAGGATTCCCATTTTGGAATTGTGTAATGTGTTCCTGTAATATTAGTGAATCCCTCAGAGTAGTGATGTCAACGAGTATGACTCATGAGTATGAGTACTTGTGGGAAATCCCCAAATGAGAACTCATACTTGACTCGTACTCATTAATGCGAGTACTCATTTGGGATGTGAGTACTTGTGAGTGGGTACTTGTACTTGTCTTAAACAAGTATGAGTACTACTCATCTCAACTAGTACTCACTTAAAGACAAGTATAAGTACCCAACCATATATTTACTTACATAGTCTACTCAACTTGCATATGCACAATGGGGAACCACAAAAAGTGTTGATTAACACATTTGTGGCAGAACAGACCAAATTCTTTTTATTTGACTATTCTACAGGGCCACAAGGTAATCTAAATCAGTAGGAAGTCCTGCACCTGCGCTGGGGGCTCTCCACCAATGCAAACTGTGTTGTGTCATAGTGTGCAGTGTCATGATGGGGCAATGTCATGTCATGGTGTCATGTGCATGGTGTTGGTGTTGGCACCTCCTGCTGGGATTCTCCTCCAACGTGAACCATGTTTGACACGGTGTCGCGGTGCCATCCATTGTGATCTTGACATCGCTGTGTCATGCACATGCTATCAACCCTCATGTATGCATCCAGCACATGTGGGTGTCACTGTCAGATAAATCGAAGGTTTGACAGTGCAACTATGCAATGAAAAAAGGGTTTGGATCAGTGAGGACGTGGATGAAGGTTCTACATACTTTCAAGAGTGCTCATCTTGGAGAGGGGGGGGATGCAATCTAGTTCTGAATGCGAAAGAAAAAGAAATGTAAATATACGTGAAGCAAACTAAAAAAAAGATACTCCATATATTTCACTCCACCTTTCCCCCCCTGCTTGTCCTTTGTTGATTGACAATGCAAGCATTCATTTTTTGTAGACATGGTGGGTTGTAAATGTGGCACCCATTCCCCTTGAGGAAGCAGACAGTAAGGTGACTGCTCTTTTTTCCAGGGTGGCTTTCACCATGCCAGGCAGTTGGGCTACACATTGTCAGTGTATTCTGCAGGGCCTGCTGCATTCAATCACACAGAGCTCCCCATTCCACAAGATGTCCCAATGGACAGGCAGTCACTTTATGCCAGTATCATTATATTCACTGGGATTCATTCTGTGTCTGGGCCATCAAGGGCCATCCATGTCCGATGACATTGGAGGTATGATCATCTTGACTCATTGTTTTGAATCTATATGCCCTAATATTTCAATATTTGATCAGGGCATTCAAGCAACAGAGAAGGCTATCCCTCAAAGAAGAAGTCTATGAAAGACCAAATCTGCATCTCTTAAAGCAATTAATGAGGATACATCACCTGCTTTGGAATCTCCAGATATCTTATGCTTACCTTCCTTCTGATTCACTTCATTGCCTGTCAGATCCTCTCTTTGGTCATGCTGACCTCTTGATTGATACGTAGCCTGAGAATTCCAAGAGACTAAGGACTGCAGCCTCAGGATATCCACTGCTCACTGTGGTTCACCAATCTGGCATCTTCAATATGGAGGTCTTATACTGTGTCTGTCCCAATGCAGGAGAGAAGGACCAGCAACTGTTTCAGTCTGAGATGTTCCCTTCCAGTTTCAAGCAGATAGAAACAGCTTTCACCTTCTCTGCTCTGGAGGAGTTCTTAACAGACAATCTGCAAGACAATGGCTCAGCAATACTTTTCAAAGCTTCAAAGCATCACTAGTCAGATGTTTCCTCACACTGTCCCTGTATGTTCCAATTCAATTTCAATGTGATTTGATCCATGCTCATGCTCTCTGCAATAGAACCTGTATAGGCAGCTTCTCAGAGCATCTCATCAATGGAGAGACCTCAGAAACAGGATGCAGAGTGGTCTGAGACATCAAAATGAAGATGGCATGGATGGATCTATGGTCATTCTTTGCCCAGCATGCCCACAACCAGGGATTAATTTGCCAGATGACTGGAAGATAAGATACAATGAGCATGGCTTTATGATATTCATAACCATGTCTTTAATGATGCTTTTATAGGAATCAGCTTATTAGATCATTTATTATGGATGGCAACTTTGCTGCAGAGCATATGTGATGCAGATCTGGAGATAAGGATGTCTCACTTTCCTCTGGAATGGCTTTCATGGCCAATCCTGAGGCATATGGGATCCACCTTCAAAGCAGTCAGGAATCCATTCAAGTACATGGTTCCATGACATCTCCATTGACCCTTGCTAATGGATATGTAGCCTAGCACATGTAACACATACAAGGCCATTGAACAAGCTAACTCCAGTCAACCACATCTAGATGTCACAGGCATTGGAGCAGAGTCCAGAACTGTCTATAGCTAACTCCCTAGAACTTTGGACTGGCATAGGCCTCTTCCATGTACATGGACACAGGATTCATGTATTCCTCACTTTTCTCCTAGCTATATCTCTGGTGCAAAGCAAGTGGATGGGGAGATCATTGAGACATTGTGGGCCCCACTGATGAAAATGTCTCTTGGAGCATCCAAGGGATGTCCCTTGCTCATTGCCAAGAGGTGCTGGACACTCATATGAACCACTCCAACTGGAAGAAGATGGTTCACATGGGTTTGTCAATTCACTGCTTCAGTTTACATTACACTCATGCTTCTGTCCATCTCCAGTTCCATCCCTCTTGAAGAGGTTGAAGAGAATGGAAGTGGGCATGGACTTAAGTGCAGATACATTTAACTCCCTTACCAAGTGCCTCAAGAAGCACACCAAGCAATGGCTGAAGGCAGAAAGGCATGCCAGTTGAACAGATGTTCTGATTCCACTGTAATGGACATATATGATACTGTTACAGTAAAGGGTATGAAAGACAACACTTCATTATCAAAGTCATGCTAACGCACAAGGTAGCACCATCCCTTGCAGAGATACAACAGAAGCTCATTTCAGAGGAGAGTGGAGATCCCACCACCTGTGGGAAAACATCTTGGATGGCCTCTGATATCAGGATTCAAGAGTTACTGTGAGTGTATGCACATATGCAATGTTTTGACACTGCTTCTAAGACTGGCAATCAAGTACCAGCTTTGGGCCTCTGGTACTAACATCACCATAGATGCAACTGTACACATTGATAACAAGAGATCTTTCCTGCAAAGGCTTGTTGATACATTTCAATGTCAAGCAGATTCATTCATCCTTGCACATAGCCATGTCAGAGATTCCACCATCTCCCATATGGGCACATATGATCTTTATAACAATGTGGACTACTCTGATATGATGAGACCTAAAGACCCAAAGGATTATACTCTTTCATATGATCAGCCTTACTCCTTGGCTTCAGATGCCTCTGGGATGAACAGTTCTAATCCTGAAAATCTTTCAATCCTTCTTCCATCATCCCTGGGATGATAGTGGTGATGTGTTTCTCATGATGCTCAATCTCTAGCAGCCAAAGAGGCTCGCCTTCACCTTGCCCAAGCCAATGAATCCATTCACAGGATTTGCCTTGCATTTGGCTTCAAGTCTGCACTTTTCCAGACGCAGGTCGGATCTGCTAACTTTCAGCAGACCAAGACTTGTGCATGGACTGCTATTAGCAGTGTTGACACTACAGTACATGAGCATGCCCGCATTTACAGCATGGCACACAATGCCTTCTGGAACATCAAATGGCACATCCAGATGCTCTGGAACTTCTGATGCTCACCCCACAAGACCTTCATGTTGCAACCCTTGTCCTTGTATTGGATAAGCTTGAACAATGCAACACACAGCAGTCTTGGATTTGGAGCTATGGGAAAACATCTGAAGATGAAGGCACATGGATGGATGACTGTAAGTCATTGCACATATGCCTCCTATACAAGTGTGCTGATTATATACGACTTTCGTTCTTCAACTGCCATCATGGCTGGTACCCCCCGTCCTTGTACCCCCTCGGATGCCTGCATGTCCTCTCTGCCTCCCACTCCTCCCATAACAAGGGAGGTCATACCAACAGGGAAGCGGAAGACACTGAAGGTGACTCATGGGGACGTTGAACTGTTGGTATTTGATGTCCT
Source organism: Lactarius quietus (assembly GCA_015025155.1). Taxonomy (NCBI): domain Eukaryota; kingdom Fungi; phylum Basidiomycota; class Agaricomycetes; order Russulales; family Russulaceae; genus Lactarius; species Lactarius quietus. Next base: position 70,016 of record WITN01000058.1, read on the forward strand.
CAACATCTTCTGTTGACGTTGGTTCTTGTCCCAAAACAACCTCTTGGCCAATGTCATCTCAGCTCAAAAGGCTGAGGACGGAAACATTACCTGGGTGGAGTTTTCCCCACCATTTCATGCTCACCTGGTCAAGTGTGCTGTTGCGCTTGTACCTTGCCCTGTACCCCAGGTGAAAAGGGTGATGTTTGTCTTTGTTTTAGAGCTACTGAATCAGGAGGGTCACCAGATCTTCTTCAAGCTCTGGAAGGGTGGCCGCAAGGCCAATCATGCCCAGAAGGAGAAGCGGCGACTTGCACAGAAGTGGAGTCGTGCAGCAAAGTGAGAATGGGATAGGGAAGCTGCAAAAGCGGCCCAACTTCCCCCTCGTGAGCGGCAATGCTTGAGTTGTGGATGAAAGTTCGCCTCTTGCAAAACTGCAAAGAGGAGTGGGCAGAGAGGAATGCTGCATTGAACGGGGAGCCTGGATCGAAGAAGCGGAGGCGGTGTTAGAAGGGCAACCTAATTTAGTACTGATACTGACCTGTCTCTTTGATGCAAAGTCGTGTTATGATAACGTGTTTTGGGGGCCCTCGGGCCCTGCCGTTCTTCACCAGATGCGAGAATGGAACAGCTCATCCCTAGGTATGTATATTGACGATGGGGTAATATTAGCTTGCGCCAAGACCTGGGCAAGGGTGACATCCCTCCTAAGGGTGCACTACTCCACCTGCCAAGAATGGCTAGACTGGGCTGGCCTAGCTGTGGAGCTGGACAAGATGGAAGTCCTATTCTTCAGAAAACCAGGGAGTCGTAATGTCACCCCCCCACCATCATGAATCATCCTCCCCAACCCATGCATCAACTCTTACTACATGGTTGCCGCTTTGGCCACAGTCCGATACTTGGGGTTCTTCATCAACCACAAACTGGACTGGACAACTCACGTAAACACCATGTGCAACCGAGCACACGCATCCCTCAAGGCACTAAAACTGCTGGGCAACTCTGTCAGGGGCCTGTCTGCTGCCAACTGGAGGCTGATCTACAACATGGTGTGTCTCCCTGTCCTAACGTACGGATGCCAACTTTGGTTCACAGGCAAACAAAAAACCCTGGTAAAGAAACTTCAAGCAGTCCAGAATGAAGGAGTCAAAATCATCGCGGAGGTGTTCAGCATGGCCCCAAGGGATGCCCTCCATGAGCATCTCCGTATTTTCCCTATGCACATCTGTCTCACAATGCTGACAAAAACCTCGGCACTCTGCCTTTACAGACTCCCCAAACAGTTCCAGCTGCTATGCCACCTCGGGACTGATTGGCACTCCCCCAGCGAGGATGACATCCCCAGCCCTGTCCCACCCATGCGCAATCAAGCAAGAGCGAGGACCAACCCCACCCCTCTTGAGGCCCTCGCCAGTTGTGTCCCTGCGGCAGGACCCCACTGCAATGAACTTGCAATAGCCCCATGGGAAGCACCTAACTGGGGTCAGTGCCTTGTCTACAAAGCCAACACAGGTGGCACATCCTCCGATGGCAGGCAGACTTTCATCCGCATGATCACTGAGGAAGACGACCCAGCAACTGCCCTGGTTCATGTGGTAGGAATGATCACCAACTGGGGCAGACGGGATGGTAAAATGATGGGAGCTGCAGCAGCAGTCATCCCGAGAGCATGGGGTGGTGAAGAAGACCACAACCAGGCCTTTGAGCTTGGCATAGGGGTAAGCCAATATGACACTGACGCGTTTGGCGTCAGCCTCGCCAGCCATGCTATCCATTCATACCTTAACTCTGGAGGGGAAGCCTGCCACTTTATAATTCTGTCCAGATCCCAGGCAGCCATAGCAGGCATCTCAAATGCCAACTCACGTGCAATCCAGGAACACACCCTCAACTTTGCACATGTTGTCAACCACATCTTGTCCACATGCGCTGACGTCTCCATCTCAGTAGAATGGACCCCTGCAGACACCCACCTAAGAGGCTTCTGCCAGGCCAAGTTCCGTGCCCAGGAAGAGTGCAAACAGCTCTCAGATGACAATATTGAATGCAGAAACGTCCTATCTGCTACTTTTCAAAAACAGAAGACCCAGGCAGAAGCCTTTGAGCAATGGGCCCGCAAATGGCATAACAAGCCTCACACGTCTCTGGCCTATCGCCTCTCACTCCTCAACCCCCCAGACGACCATAACCACCCCCTATGGACCGCAGCCACCAAAGATGAGCCGTCTAGTTCCTCATTTTGTACTGCCTTGCGGCTTGCTGTTGGTCACTCTTTCACAGCCAAATACACCCGCCAGTTCAAGAAAGACTTTGAACCACTGAACATGATCTGCGAGTGCAGGTCAGGAGAGCACACCCTGGCCCACATCATATTCAACTGCAAGCTCTTCTCCAGAGCCTGTGACGAAGCCCAAATCAACAACTGGTGAACGCACCCATCACTACACGACCTATTTGCCTCACTTAATGAAGCCAGACAACTCCTCCAGTTCCTCCAGAGAGTCACCCCTGCCCACAAGCCCACTGGGGCACCGTGGCTTCCAGGCGTACCCAGGTTGGACCCCACCACTGACGGGTGGTATTGGGACAACAGCATTACATGATGGACCCTTCTGCGATCCTTGGCCGCAAGGCCTGAAACCACAACAATGAACCACAACCCAGCATGTCTCCTTTGATAAGGGACCTGGGCTTCTAGTTAATGTTGTGCTCTGTATGCGGTCATGTTGCTTCCCCCCACATGTTCTCCCTGTAAACAACTATGGTTGACCGGCTTTTGTCTTAGTTACATGCCCCAGAATACAAATGAAATCAAAAAAAAAAAAAGTGTGCTGATATATCTTCTAGTTGAAAGGGTGCACACTGGCTTCATGAAGCACAGTTTGAGCATTGGCTGGAAGAGCAGCAGAGCATTCATAATGAAGCACAATGGGTTTCTGCTTATTTCCATGCCAAGGCAGGGGCATGGAAGAAACTCATGGTTGTTGCGCAGATAGCAACTGACGTCTTAGGAGTTAGAAAAAAGCTATAAAGCAAACAGTTACTTCAGAGGTTGAAGGAACTCTATATTACAATAGTAACACACCTATAAAGCAAACAGTTCTATACTAGAGTGTGAGCAAAGGTGAAAGAGAGTAAAGTAAAGCGGGGACTTACACTTCAGAGGTTGAAGGAACTCTGAAATGTAAGAGCGGAAACAGAGACCCTTATATACTACTTAGGGTGGTCTGTGCGCACATGGTCCGTGCACCCCAATACAGCACGTGCGTGTATCTGTAGTTGTAACTAAAAGACAACTATTGGTTGCAAACCAAATAGAACACCGTACTGCCACGTCAGCTGATCTAAATACAGCTACTACCGGTATCTTGATAATAAGAACAAAGGGATTACTATACATGGAACAAAGACAATAAAGATAGATAAAAATAGTCCATTCCCTTAAGGGGATCTATGTAGATACCGATAGTTACAGGATGACTCAATCATCCTTACAACACAAGAATCCGGATAACCGGTTCGTGTCAACAATGGTCCTTACTGTGAAAGGGTCACTGAAGGGTCATGCTCTGTAAAAAAGAAAGTCAGGGAAAAGTCAATGAAAAGTTGACTGACTTTTCATTGACTTTTCATCAACAGAAGTGCATTTTTTTTGACTTTGACTTGACTGATTAGTCAATTTGATCCAAGAAAAGTCAAACAAAAGTCAAACAAAGTCAATATAATGTCAATTGACTTTTTCAGGACTGAATGCTGTTTTTTGTGACTAAAAAGTCAGTAAAAAGTCATTGACTCTGGGCTGACTTTCTTTGACTCTTACTTGACTTAAAAGGTAAGAAACAGTCAAGAAAAGTCTGTGAAAAGTCATTGACTCTTGACTGACTTTCATTGACTTTGATCTGACATGAAAGTCAAGAAAAAGTCAAGAAAAGTCAGTAAAAAGTCATTCACTCTTGGCTGACTTTCTTTGACTTTTACTTGACTTATAAGTCAAACATAGTCATGAAAAGTCAATTAAAAATTATTGACTGTAGACTGACTTTTTCTGACTTTGAACTGACTTGAAAGTCAAAATATAGTGAAGAATAGTCAATTGACTTTCTCTGACTTTAGGCTGACTTTCTTTGACTTGGACTTGACTAAAAAGGCACAGGAAGGTCATATAGAAATCATGCTAATATCAAATAATGAAATAAAAATAAAAATTTCTACTTAAAAAACAGGCCCCCCATGCATCAACGACAATGGTCCAGGAGAGAATGCAAGCCAATTGTCCATAATATTGAATGATATGTATGAGCCAGGCTGCATTGAACTATGCAGCCTTGGCATTGCATTTAGATTTGTGCTGTGGGAGCATCAGCAGAGGGTTGAGGGAAAAAAAGTGGACTTCCTTTATTGATGAGAGCCTCAAGCTCCTCCTGGGATGGCTGCTCCAACTGGGGTGCCTGCATGATGGCCTTGATGATGTCTGTAATGTGGTCAGTATATGTCAATCATCTCAGCCAAAGGGCCTGACTCACCTTTCTTGCTTGCCTGCTTACCCTGCAACTCAATGTTGTGCTCCCTGACCCATTCCAAGAGCTCGTCCCATGTGAGCTTTTTGATTCAGAAAGCATCATCACTGGAACCCTAGATATGTTGTTAATATAGTAATAAAACTCAAGTGTGAAAACTTACCTCAGCATCTGAAGTTCCATCCTTACCCGCTGAATCCTCAGATGCAATGGCATGCATCTGTGTCAGCATCAGATGGTGTGCCACATGAGTCTTAGCCATAGCCTGATGCATCAATACAGCCTTGCATGAGGCCTTTGCACAAGGTGTCTTGGGAGGCAGGGGTTCAGTGCAGTCCTTGGTGGGAACAGTGTTTGCTTGTGAACTCTGGGAAGCAATAGTGGATGAGGGTTGGGAGAGAAAATGTTAGCAAACATTGTAATAAAGAAAATCAAATACTCACCAAGGCTGCACCCTCTTGCACTAAGGAAAGGAAAGCTGGATGAGGAGATGAAGATGGCTCTGCTTGTGTAAGTTCTGATAGCTGTTAGTTACTTAACAACAGAATGACCTTCGCTTACCATCACTACCCTTTGCCCTTTTCTCATTTTTCAGAGGGCTCAGTTCATGCCTGTGCTTGGCCTTGGGGGTGACAGCTTTGCTTGCCACTGCTGGTTGTGATGGCCCTGAAACAGGCCACACTTGAACAGCTGACTTCAATGCAGCCCAACAAGGTGACACCCATGTTGAGTGGGCAGATGAGGCAGCATTTGCTGGGTATGTTGTTGGATGATCAACCACTGACAACCCTGGAAGGAGGGACCCCAGGAGTTAATGCATGAGAGTGTGCAGAGTGTGGATGAGAGTGTGCAGAGTGTGCAGAGTGTGTATGAGAGTGAGATGAGGGGAAAGCCAGAGTTGAGGCACGAGAATGTGAAGAAATGAGGGCAGGAGTCAAGGCGCGTGGTGCATGGGAAGGAGGTTGCAAGGGCTTGTCTTGCAAGACCATAGTGAGTATCTTCTCAGCCCTCCAAGTGCCACCACAGAGGGAAAGGAGAGGAGTGAGAACTTTGAGTGCCCTCACAGCCTGCAGCCACTCCTTCAGGAAGTGGCGCCTGTAATATACCTTCTTCTGAGGCATGGAGGTGGCTGAAGGGGGAGGTGACTGGTACTAAGAACATCCAAATGTGTGTGAGTGATGACAACTGCAGACTGTCAGGTCAACTTCCACTTGTCAATGGTAATAACTTGCCCATCCTCATGTCAGATGATATCCCGCATGGGGGGGCAGGACATGTTGCTGGTGGAGAGGTGCACAGAAGGGTCAGTCTTGCAGTCATCGAAAAGCCAAAGGACGGTTGGCAGATAATAAAAGGGGCGAACAGAGGGATGAGGGAAAGGGAGAGTAAGAGTGGGCTTGCACCCACGAGAAGAGATTTGAGACGCTGAGTCACTCAGGTGCAGGGACAATCCAGCCAGACTGGGAGCTGAAGAGGCTAAATAGATTAATGGAAGTCTGAAAAAATGAATAATAAAATAGCTTATGATGTGCAGGAGGTTGCTCCCACATCTTGAGAAGGACATTGACAAGATGGACATACTTCAAGAACTCCGCATTGAGGCAAAGTTCATGTGAGTGAGTCCAATGATAGCAACTGCGGGGAGACCAGAAGGCTTAGAAAGAGACGAAGTGTGGCGACAGTCCAGTTGCCAGAGGGAGCACTCATGCTCAATGGGCAGGAGGGGCGTTTTCCAGAGACTTGAGAGGGGGAGGGGTACACATCGTCATCATTGTCGTTGTCATCAGCCAGTATGTCCACATCAGGTTCATCCTCGCAACCAGCAGTGGTTGACATGAAGAAAAAGAGAAAAGAGGAGTGGAGATGGGCAGGGGAAGAGACAGAAAGAGAAGACAAGGGGGAAAAGGTGGGGTGAGAGTGGTGGGGAAGAGAGAAGAGAAAAGATGAAAAAAATGAACAAGTGGGCATGACACTTAGTGATGCAGCACCAGCTTGGTGGCCTGGAGCCCCCACAACGCAAAACCTGTTATCTCTGGGCCATCAGTGCAGCCCTTGCTCTACAACTTACTGATCCACACATCTAGCTACAACACCAATGGCTCCAAAATACTTGCCCATGCTTCAAGTGCAAATCCAGGAGGGATGTTACCAAGAGGACACTAAATGTTCATTTCAGACAGAATCAAGATCATCTAGATCAGCTGGTGGCCTCTGGGGCTAATCAAGATATCTTGGGCTTTGTGCAGGACTGTCACTATCAGTTGACAGAGCTTCTTAATAGACTGGCTGAGGGAGCTCATCTGGAGCAATCTGGATCATCTTATCCAGGTGGTGAGACTGGTGAGCACCTAATTTCTTATAATTTTGATCACTTACTGATCTGCTTAGATCTAGCTGATGCCCCTATTGACTCACCTCAATTTTTGGAGGGAGAATTAGCAGAGGATGATGCTATGATTGTTGATGATAACTGTGAGTGATATATTTGTTGTTGATTTAATTTAACTTTTTTTCTGACACCATCATTGTAGATCCTTCATCTCCTGTACAGGAGACTGTGCCTATGGACTGGGGGGATGAATCTGGGCTAGAGTATCATATGAATCTGGATGAGGACAATGTTGTCATGTTTGATATTCCAGAAGAGCCCTTAGAGAGGACTTTGGTGCAGACCCTGGCTCAGAAGATGAGCTGTATGGGGATGATGGCTTTTCAGAGCCTGAGGACTTTGCTTCAGAAGTTTTTCCTGATATTGAGGATGCTAGTGGTGGCAGTGGTCATGGCAATTTGCCAGAATTTGTCACTCAGCTTCAAGAACAGCTGTTGAAGGGATACACCCTCCCTCTTTGTTCTACTCAGGCTCCATCACAGCCTGAGCTATCCAGGGCAGAGAGATTGTCTCTCCAGCACTACATTGCCTGGAAAGAGTCTAATGGCACAGTGAAAGCATATGATGCCCATGCAAGGGTGCTTTCAGAGGCTACAGAGGAGAAGATCCTCAGCCTTCACAGAGTCAGACAGCTAGCTTTGGGTCTTGCAGGGCTTCAGCCCTTATTTGTGGATATGTGCCCCAAAAGCTGCATGGCATTTAATGGGGACTTTCAGTCAGACCTTCACTGTTCCCATGAAAATAAGGGAAATGTGTGTAATGAACCACACTTTCAGCCACAGCAGCCCTCATCCAGGGCTAAACCAAAGCCAAGGGCAAAAATGCTGCACATGCCCATTACACCAGTCATTCAGGCTTACTATGCCAATGCTGAAACCTCTCATGAGATGTGCCTCAGAGATCATGTCTTGCAGGAGACATTGGATCTACTTGCAGATGTGACAGGTGTAAAACCAAAAAAGTCAGAGTTTGCCAACTCTGACATACATTACCATCATTATAAGAAATTGGGTTTGTTTAGAGATAAAAGAGACACTGCATTGGCAATCTCTTCACATGGTGCTCAGCTCACCATAAAAAAACAGTCTAATATGTGGCTTTTAATTCTTGTGCTCCTTAATCTCCCACCAGAGATGTGCTATAGAGCAACAAATGACATCATTCCACTTGCCATCCCAGAGCCAGCAGCACCTGGAAACATTGAGTCCTTTATATACCCACTCTTTGCAGAGATGGCAAGGGCCAGTGTTGGAATCTGGACTTGGGATGCTGTTGATTCATCCTATTTTGTTCTGAAGGCATACATCTGTGCTGTGAAAGGAGACATGCTTAGATCTGCCAAGTTAAGTGGGATGACAGAACATTCAGCCCTATATGGTGATCAGTTTAGTTTGGTCCAAGGGGCCCGTTCTAAGTGTGGTGCTAGGTGCCAATATTATCCAATTTCTCCACCTGAGAAAAATACATATAATTCATCACACCCTCTTGTGGATTTGGATGCCTTGCCATTGAGAGGCCAAAAAATTTATTGGGAGGCAGTTAGAAGGCTTCAGTCTGCAGCCCATAAAAATGAGTACTCAAAAATTGTACAGAGTACAGAAGTCTCACGCCTCACAATGTGTGCAGCTAGTCCTGCATTTCTCCACCCATCATTCTTTCCACTAGACCCATTTCATTTGTTCTATGAAAACTGCATGGTCCACATCTGGGATTTGTGGGTAATACACAGTTCTGAGGATGAACAGATACATATGCCTGCAGAAATGGCTTTAGAGCTTGGTGAAGAGATTGAGAAGGCAATGAAGACCCTTCCTCTATCCTTTGCTTCACCGATCAGAAATCCATGTCTGAAGAGTAACAGCCAGTTCAGAGTCTATGAATGGATGGCTCTACTTCATTGATATATAATACCAATAGCATGGGAGCTAGACTTTAATAGAGAAGTGCTAGAGAAGTTTGTGCAATTTGTGAACATCATTGAAGTAGCAATGTCTCACACACCAAATTCTGATCAGGACTTATATGACTAGCACAATTTAATCAAGTCCTTCCTTGAAGGCTTTGAAAGGCTTTATGTTCAAAATGACCATGAGAAGGTTTCAAGATGCAGGCTTTGCATCTGGCAGTTAATTCACATTCCTCTTCATATTTCATAGAATGGATCAATCAGATTTGGGTCTCAAGCTACAGTTGAGAGGGCCATTGGAGAGATTGGACATAAAGTTAGATCCAAAAAAGCACCCTTTGCTAATATTGCTACAATGCTCTATGAAAGGGCAAGCATAAAGGTGTTGAACTTGCAATATCCATTGATAAAGATTCATCCAAAAGAGAAAGGGAAGAGAGAACACTTGTATCAGTCACTTCCAATCAAAAAAGTGGAGATAACCAGTCCCTCAGAACATTATGATCACCTTGCTGCAATTTGTGATTTCTTTGAATTCACTTTGGACACAGAAATGCCAATTGTGAGATGGGGAAAGTGTGTCATACCAGGAGAAATCACTTTGAGAAGCAGAATATCTGAAGATGCAGGGCTAGCTTCCAGGTCATCCAGATACTTTGAATCTCAGGGAGGGGGGCTGGTTTTTGGAGAGGCATTGGCATTTTACCACTTGCCTCAGAATGATTACAGTGTTGTGGTCTACCATGAACTAGTAAACATGGTTGATGTCATGGGGAGGTCATGTGGAGAGTGGTCTGAGGAATTTATTGTCATGGAAACATTCAGAATCACTCAATTGGTTGGAATATGGGAATATGGGCCAAGGGTTCATATATTGAGAAAACATGTAGGATTAGATTTGCTTCATGTTGAGGAGGATGAAATTGAAGAGCAAGAAGAGTAGTAAAGTTAATTAGTCATTATGTACTTGTACAGTAGAGGTTGCTATACAATTGTGTCTTTGCTGGTGATGGATCCCTCTGAGCTAGATTCCTATGCTCATTCCTTGACACCAAAATATGTCACAACCAATGCCACTTATGCATAATTAGTGGAAGAAAGGTCAGTGAGTATTGCCACTCAAGAAAGGTTGTGAGGTGCTGTGCTAGCATGGGCACCCATTCCTGACATCCCCCACCTCCATGTGCACACACCCCTTTCCCACATCCCCCACCTCCATGTGCACACACCCCCTCCCCATATCCCCCACCTCCATGCACACACACCCCTTCCCCATATCCCCCACCTCCATGTGCACACACCCCTCCCCATATCCCCCACCTTCATGTGCACACACCCCCTCCCCATATCTCCCACCTCCATGTGCACACACCCCCTCCCCATATCCCCCACCTCCATGCACACACACACCCTCCCCATATCTCCCTCCCCAACCCCCACACGGATGCACACACACACCCTCCCCATATCCCCCACCTCCATGCACACACACCCCTTCCCCATATCCCCCACCTCCATGCACACACACCCCTTCCCCATATCTCCCACCACCACTTCCACCCCCACATACACACTCACACCCATTCCCTATATCTCCTACCCCTACCCCCTTCACACACTCACACCCCTTCCCCATATGCTCCTATCTCTATGTACACACCCCCTTTCCAGCTTTCCCAATCTCCCCCACTCAGGATTGCTTTTTTTTGCAGTTTTTCTCTAAGCTTTCATTGACTTTTCCCAGACTGCCAGTTGACTTTGTCTGACTTTTCCATACTGACTGAAAAATACCACAAGTTTTCATCATTTTTTCATTAAGTCAATTTTGACTGACAATTGACTTATGTTGACTTCTGACTTTTTCTGACTTTTCATTGACTGAATGTCCTTTTTTCAGACTTTGTCTGACTTTTTAGTGACTTTCATTGACTTTCTTTTTTACAGAGAATTATGCATAAGTAGCAATAGTTGGGACATGTTTTGGTGTGGAGGTTCTCAGATGTGTCTGCATTCATCAAGTGTTGAAGGACATGCACTCTGTAATGTCATCAAGAAAGAACACAGAACAGAACAGTCACTCACTGACATAAGCAAATCAATGCCCGATTCAGTTCAAATGACAGATTATCTGTTGTCGCTCCTATGATCTGTATATCACAAGTTATGCTCTCTGGCTGGATGTCACCATTCCATATGACTTACCTGCACGAAACCACGCTTGGTGAATGGAATGAAAGTGTGCTGCCAATGGGATATTGTCTGAGTCATAGAAAACAACACTGAAAAACTTCAGTGGCTCAACTTCTTTGCTAGACTCCACTCGCCACTCTTTTCAGTGGTGGATAACTGCAGTATGACAGCCTGAAGTTGGCCTGCTGCTTCACTGAGGAGTGCATAGTACAGGGTACGCACAAGTCATGGTAGTATCTTCACAGCCACTGCCAGTGCAGGAGCCCACCACCAGCCAATATGTTCTGTGAGTGGAGACAAGGTATTCAAAGGCAGTTCCACAATGCACAGTCGAGAGTAGTTTCCAAGAGTCAAATGACTTGAGTTAAATGCATAAGTGATGGAGTAGGAGAATGGTTAACCCCTCAAAACGTAACATTGAGCAGTCCTCAGTATGGGTTGAAGCCCTGCCCAATAGCATCTGTACCCGTCTGGTACCCCTGATACCCCTGGTACCCCTGAGAGGGGTAGGGGTACAGTGAGGGTTTCAATATCTGTACCCTTACCCCTACCCCTGCCTAACCCCCAACAATACCCTGGGGGTTTCTCATACCCCTGTCATTCTCTAAGTATGCGCTCAAGCCACCTCAAAGGCCAAGGTCTCCAAGCCCTATAGCAGACCCCAGTGTCGATCCAATGACTATGGACATGGATGTTGGCCACTCGTATGAAGATGAAGATCCTCCCCAGGTCACCAAGTCACATGCAAACCAAGGGGAGGTTGAGTTGGACTTAGACAGAGATTCAATCATATCCAGCTATCCCAGAGAAATGGCTGATACTGTGCATTTGAAAGCAAAGCTGAGTGAGAACAAAAGATACACCATGATGATTGGCAGCCAATCTCAAGGCAACATTTATGCACTATTCACATTCTCATTGGACTGGGAGGTTGCCAGATGGGCGAAGATCCATGGCCCATCTTTGACTTCATTCACAGAGCTGATGGTGATCGAGGGGGTAAGCCATGGTTGCTGCTGCTTGCAATTGTCTTGGTATTGATCATGTTAAAGGTTGAACAATGGCTGGGTCTTTCATTCAAAAATGCAAGGGAACTGAATCAAATGATCAATACTCCCCTTCTTGGCTGACCACCCTTCCAAAGAAAAGAGATATTAGTTGGCAGCAAAGTATGTGAGGTGTACTTCCAAGATATTATTCAGTGCATCCACACACTGTTTGGGAATCCCAATTTCACACCACATCTTCTGTTTGCACCCAAGAGGCACTATGCCGATGAAGAAAAGAGTGAGAGGATGTACCATGATATGCATACAGGGTCATGGTGGTGGAAGATGCAGGTGAGATAGTGGTGTGGAATGTGGCCATGCCGAGACCTTGCTGACACAATGGCAGGCTGTGGTGGAAAAAGATAAGCCTGGGGCCACTATAGTCCCCATCCTCATTTTGACAGATAAGACACAGCTCACCACTTTTTGAAATAAGACTGCCTACCCAATTTACATGACTATCAGCAATATTCCCAAGATTATATGATGGAAGACCTCATCATCTGCTTATGTACTGCTTGGGTATCTCCCCATGAACAAGGCCAAGAGAAAGCGGCTCATAGCCAACCTTTATCATGCCTGCATGTGGCACATTCTTGAGCCTCTTGTTAGTGCAGGGAAAAATGGAGTCTTTATGTTCACAGCTGCCGGTGATGTCTACCTGACACACCCCATCTTTGCTAGCTTTATTGGTGATTATCCTGAGCAGGTATTGACCACCTGCACACTTACAGGTGACTGCCCTAGGTGTGGCACAACTAACGATGACCTCAGTGACTTCAGCCCCAGCAATGTGCATGAGGCTCGCAGCCTGGATGAAGCCCTCTCGGTTCTTGACTCATTCCACCTTGACCCAGCACATTTCCTTCAGACATCTTCTCAAATCCACATGAAGCTGGTGCCCCATCCATTCTGGCTAGAACTCCCACACTCAAATATATATTGGTCTATCACACCCAACGTGCTCCACCAGCTATATCAAGGCATCTTCAAGCACCTCAAAATGTGGATCCTTAGTGCTTGTGACCCTGCTGAAATAGATGCACAATGCCAGTGACTACCTCCCAATCACCATATCTGCCTTTTCATGAAAGGCATAAGTAGTATTTCACATGTCATCAGTCAAGAACACAATCAAATTGCTGGTTCCTCTTGGGGATTCTCATTGATATTCAGCTACCCAACAACCTTTCCAACTCTCGCTTTCTCCAATGTACACGCACAATTCTCAATTTCCTTTTTCCTGCCCAATACCCTATTCACACGGATACAACTCTCCAACTGCTGATGGAGTCTCTCACACGTTTTCATGCAAATAACAGTATATTTATCAATCTTGGTATTTGCAAACATTTCAACCTACCCAAACTTCACTTTATGTCCCATTATGTCAAGCTTATCAGGGACTTCGGAACTACTGACAACTTTAACACCCAGTATACCGAGTGACTTCACATCAATCTTGTGAAGGATGCATATGCAGCCACAAATCATAAAGACGAGGGTGTGCAGATGACAACATGGATGGATTGGCACGAGCATATCCTTTGACATGAACAATACATCAAGTGGAGACTTTCTGGGGCTCGTGTTCCAACACACATTGACCTGGACATTTGAAGCCTGAATAAACATGATTTATCTATGGCAAAGCACCCCTCCCAGTCAGCAGTATCACTTGAAGCTCTTCAAGTCTTGTATGGGGCACCATTGTTCAAAGTAGCGCTGAGAAGATTTATATCCTCCATGAAAGATCCGACTCAGTCACGCCAACAGCTTGAATGCACGCTTTGGCAGCATCGTCTCCCCTTCACTCAGCTCCCCATTTGGCATGTCATCAAATTCACTTGCATTGACCCTGTAACTGGCACGCTCTCTACCTCCAACTCAATCCACGTCCAACCAGCAAAGTATAATAAATCCAACTGGTTTATCCCTGGACACTTCAATACAGCTCTGATTAATGAAGGTAACGGAACTGCCCATGTCATCAATGGTGAGTCAAAATCCCTGTGCTTTGGGATAGTGTTTTTGACTCAAATTTAGGCTACAACATTGAACGTGTTCAAATTGTTTTCTCAATTCCTACAAGATTCCACAACCAGGTTTTTGGCCACAGTGTGACAGTGCCACTGCATTTGGCATACATTCAGTGGTACACAAAGCTGTCGGAACCCGATCCAAATCATGGAATGATCAAAGTACACCTGCAGAAGGACTTAGAGGGTAACTGGGTATGTAGTATAGTCCCTTTGATGAATATTCAACAGAGTGTGCACCTGCTGCCTAAATTTGTGCCTGTGGTGCCAGCGGAGTGGGCCAGTAGCAATGTCTTGGACTGCTGCGATACTTTTTTCGTGAATACCTTCAGCGATCAACAGTTTTTCCATAGCATGACCATGTACTGACATCAAATTTAATACTTTATTTTGTTCTAAGTTTCTAAATTTACTCCAGCTCTGTAAAATTCAGGAAGACTCCACATAATCTAGAAAATTCTGTCGTTTTCCCTATATTTTCTAAATTGTGCATAAATTGGTAAAATTCCCCATTTAGGTTTTTCCAGATGTGGCTGCTTCATCACAGAGGCATTTTTCTGATAATATAATCGGAGAGGCAAGATTGCAAGGGATGAAGTGCATGATTTATTTCCCATGTTGCTACAATCTGTGACACATGAGAATAACAAGGTGCAACTTGGGTTCATTGAAGTGCATTATCATTCCTCCCCAGGGCTTGAAATATTATTTATGGCAATTCATTTGGGCAAATTGTACAACAACAATCCTAGGGATAGGTCTACATTGTGAAAGCAAAGTGCGGATGACGGTCTCCAAGTCGCTTGCGCTCTGTGGATGAGTCCCACCCACCCACTCCAGTACCATCCCCATGCATCCACAATAGCCATTGTACCTCCCTCTTCTCTGCATTGTGAAACCTGAAGTATACAAGAATTCCCATGGAAAATGCTGCCATCTCAAGTGGGAAAGCCAGGTTAATACAAGTGGCCTTCTGAAAGCATGGAGAATCTGTGAAGAGCCAAGTGGACAAAATGCCACCAGCATTAGTCCCAATATAACTGATTGCAATAGCAGTCACGCAGCAGTAGTGAGGCTGGACATTATTTGCATTTCATGTGGAGAGGCAGGGCACCACAGCATAACTGCTCTGTAAACATAGTGCGCCATAGTTGGTGTTTTTGTTGTCTGAGCCTACACAAGTGCTTCAGGCATTATTCTTTGGAGATTGGAACAGGCGATAAGACATACTAAGAAAGATGGCATAACCAGCTGTAATGATGAGTGCACAGACAGTAGCCATCACACTGCGATTCTTGTATTTATCACAGAAGTAGGCAGACACAATGCTAAAAATGAAGGAGCAGGTGTATGGCAGTATCTGGTAATGGTGTGTGAAATAAGTGTGCAACTGTTCTTGGTTGAAACTGAGTGCACCATCAGCAATTGCATGTAGTTAGGGGAATGTCCTAGTGCATTCACAATGGTGGGGGTATTACGTGTGAGATGAGTCAGTGTGTGGGTGAAAATGGCAGGAATGAATACAAGTTGGCAAGACCAAATATCTATGGAACGATTGATCAACAATTGTAATGACAGATGGAATGGTGGTGCAAGACCTCACCATCATGCCGTCAAAAAACAAGGAGACAAAAAGCATGAGAATGTGGGGTGCATCCCCGAACACACTTGTGACTTGCTCCAACTAAAAACCTCTCGATAGGTCCCATTGGTGTCAGCATCACCACTCCAATCATCAGCAAGATCATGGCAATATGCCTCGTGCTCTTCTTCTGTGAGTAAATTGATGCTCTTTGGTGAAGCAGGTACAAAGAAGAGAGTGGTGAGTCCAAAAGCTGCAGTAAAGGTGCCCTCCATCACATGATAAGAAGAGATAACGAACGAAGAGATAGATGGAAAACCACAATGAAGATCCACTGCCAGCCAGCAATTCTGTGTTTGCCATTGAGGTTCTGAATTCCATAAGCAAGGAGATCAGAGAATGCACTAGCAAGCAAGCTAAGGCTGTATATCATGGCAAAATGAAAATGCATGGCATGGCGCTTGTAAAAATTGGAAAGTAGAAGCGCGATACCAGGAAAAAGGCCACCTAAAGGATGAGACAATAAGATTAGATGAGGACTGGTATTTACCAATAGACCATACCTTCCAGAGCACCAAGGAAGAACCGGCAGATAAGGAGACTGCAGTAGGAATGTACAGCACATAAAACGAATGGTAAGTGCTCAGCACTGCGTTGTGGGGAAGGAAGGTACAGCCGATACCTTGGCAAGCGCAGATGACCCCCCAGAGAATGACCATAACAGGAAGAGTTACATTTGCACCAAGACACTTCATGAGTAAGTTCATGGGTATCTCCA
The DNA here is from genome assembly GCA_015025155.1 of Lactarius quietus. Classification (NCBI taxonomy): domain Eukaryota; kingdom Fungi; phylum Basidiomycota; class Agaricomycetes; order Russulales; family Russulaceae; genus Lactarius; species Lactarius quietus. The sequence continues at coordinate 86,448 of WITN01000058.1, forward strand.
TTAGAATGTACGGGACACTTCTCATGATTAGTCAAGGCATGGTTATGGTGACTAAAGGACGAACTAAGTGATAGTCAGAGCAATTGAGAATTGTTTCGTGGACATATGAAGGCTGTTCGTCAGCCCTGTGATTCGAGTGTTCCCAATATTCCTGTTTTTTTGTGGTCAGAAATGAGAGGAACTGAAACGTTGCAACATACATTCTGTCCTGGAGTGAGTTACGTCACTGTTTGAACATTCTCTGGTGAGGAATTGCAGCAGTACTCACTAGAAATGACAATAGATCTTGCAATGCAATAGATGAGAGATAACAAGGGGTGAGATTAGAGGTAGAGCCCACAAAACATGCCAACAATAGGGATAAGATAACAATTGATTTTGAGGATAGCTCTCCTTAGAATTTTTGCGTCAATGGGCCTGGTGGGCGCATTCTCATCAATGTTGTCTTCCTTGCTAGAAGGGTGGATCTTCTCAGCCATGAGGTAAACAGGCATGCTGTGAGATAAGTGGGCCATATTCAGCCCGCGACTTTAACCTGAAACAAATGACTCATCTCAAGCTATCCAGTCACAGAACGTTGCCAAGTGTTGAACAACAACCGTCAACAATCAACTGTGGACAGACGATCCAAGACTTCCAGATGGAGCACCACAGTGACCGTGTCAAAGGTTATGATAACATCACAGGAGGTCCCAAATGGCCCTCTGTGTTGATAAAATCTGATGCACATTTGCAGGTGCTTCACACAGGCAGCGTTCAGGCTTATTATGTCATGTCATACCCTTTAGGACATCCAAGGATTAATAGAAGGTTTGAGGTGCAAAAAACTGGCTGAGACCAGCTACTCTGTAAATATCATTGAGACAGTCGCACCCACTGATTCCAAAAAAAATTATATACATATGGTGAACTAAACAGCTGGTCACTGAACAACCCCCAAAAGGTTTGAGACCAACCAACAGCTCAAGTGAAGGAGTCTAGATGGTGGCATAGTGACGTGAAACACAGTTGAATGCCCTGGCAGACAGCAAATCGAAACAGAGATAAGGAGGCAAGAAAAGTGATGATATCATAAGGCTGTCCAGAGGCATAGTCTGGAAACCACACCCTGTCGTCATAGTCATTCTAAACGAAGAGATGACTGATCCGACAACGATGGGGAAAGAGTGACAAAAAATGCAACAAGAATTAACATTAAGGGTAAATGAGGTGAGGGGGTGAGTTACTTTATGAGAGCCAAAGACTCAGAAAAATGCTGAAAGGGACGAAAGCAACTGCAGTGGCGGATGGCAAGAGCACGAGTGCGGCAAAAGCAGGTGATGCTGTGACATGGCTGATAGAGCCCGTGACATAGAGTGATGCATCACACATCATGCATAGCTTGAGCAGACGTGCGGCATGACCAAGTTGGTGGATGCATGGAAGCAACAGAATTTTGGGACTTGAGCTGAGGTGAACACAAGAGCCCAAGAGTATTTAGGCAGTGAAATGAAGTTATAGAACAACTAGGTAAGGATTCTGGGTCCACTAGAAGCACATTTTATACTATTTACGTAGCAGAATTTATACTGTGAATATGAGGGGAAGTGAAAACCAGAGCTACTACTGTAAGCTACAATGCCCTGCGCCCACCCACCTTCACCTTTTCCCTTCCCCATTCTAGATGTCACAACCTTACCCAGACTTTCTGGACAAGCCTATCAGATGGCATGGGGAAATTGGTGGTCCTGAGACCTGGTGGGTTGAACCATTGAAAAGCAAGAAACCTTGGAGCAAGAGTCTTCTCTATTGTTACGATCCGCTCAACCTGCCAGCAAGCAGCGCAAATGTCTGCACGAGCATTGGAAGAACTGCCATGATTATCCAGAGGTGCATACCTGGGAATCACGTGCGCAAGAGGATATCGAAGAAGAAGCAGCCGTATGCACTCTCGTACAGGCAGAAGACAACAGCTACCTCTCCGAAGAAGAGGTGTGCAGAGTCCACCAGTTAGTAAGTGGTATGATCCGCCATGGTCCACTACCAGCTACTGGCAGGAGTATTATGACAGGAAGGATGAGGGTCACGTGACACGGTCATGTGATGAAGTCCCAGACGATGAAGCTCGTCTAAGGTATAAGTCACGGGACTTAGAAGGCAGAGGATGGAAGAACAGTCCCAGGTCACAGTACGTATCTGACCTAACCCATAACTCAGGGGACTCCGACGCGAAGGTAGCCAGCGGAATTGGTGGAAGACAGTTGTGTCCTGAAGACGACCAACAACGACAAACAACGATTGTGGGACGAGCGACCTGAACGCTGGACGAACTCAGCGGGTCGTGGCTTGATGTTGGGACGGATCCCAGCAGGCCGGAAAATGATCCCCTTTCTGGAAGGTGTCCAAGATGGATTAGTTCAAGGAGCGCCTGTGTTAGCGCCGATGCCATTGCTTACTGACGCATGGCTTAGTGATGTGGCTTTATGCTTTGTGATGCTTAGACATTCACTTACTACTCGCTTACTGATGTGATGAGGTGGGCTTAGTGATGCCCCATGGTTGCTTACTCACTGGTTGGAGGTGCTCAGTCACTCATTGGTGGGGACGCTTACTTACGGCTTATTGATGCCTTATTCATGTGCTGACTGTTGAAGAGTCATTATGCTTACCATTCATTGTTCATACTATGTGAGTCGCCTTTGTGGCTTGACAGACATTTACTATATATACTGTACAAGCTTCGCTATAGTTCGATAGCTTAGTTGTCTTGACATCCACCTGTATTACTCTCAGGGAATCACAGACAGTCTTGAAGCAGAGTCATTGTTCAGTGTGACTATTCTTGTTGCCAACTTAAGTGTTAGGCGTTGCCACCTTGAAACGTACCTCAAGCTAGGCAGTCTTAGGGGACCTTATTGGTCATTTTCCCTTCTACAAGTCGTTCCTGAGTTCAGAAGCCGTGCGCTTTGCTCAGTGTTGAAGCAAGGAGGACCCATCGGATCCAAGTCGGATCAACGTTCAGTGGAAACGTTACATCTATGGCCATCAGTACTTGCTGATGAGTTGCTGATCAGACTGCCTCTACAATGTTGGCATGGACTGTGTCAGTGTCCAAAGTAGTTGCTCGACTTACAGCAGGTGTTGCCGGAGAGTCGGAGAATCAGGGCATGTGGTGTTTCCCATGGATCAAATACTGAAAACATTGGGTTACACTCAGAGTCATTTATTTTAGTACAGGAATTTCAAATTCAGCATCTAGCACTTTGCTTTGAAATCTTCAGGAGGACCATTTTGTTTGCAATGGCCTGAACACACAACATTGTGGTGATCACTTGTAATGATGTCAACCTGAGAATCAAGGGAATGACATGAGAAATTGTTGAATCAAAGTTAAACATGATGGCCTTCCACAGGGCTGCAATATAATTTAGCCATGACACCTCTTGCTGACATGTATACATGAAAATGTGTAATTGTTACAAACAGCTGCCATATAAAGTTCAATCGGGATGTCTTCCTCATCCAAAAAATGTTTGTTCTCAAAGAAGATATAGGTGGATTGTGGCTCAACTTGAACATCAATGTGGGAATAAAGCAGTGTCAAAACACAACACAGTAGCGAATAGGGCTGGACTTTGGAGTGAAGGAAACAATGGCACAGTGATGCAAATACAGATGAATCCAGAAGGCAAGTTAGAATGGAAGCAGGGATGGTGTAATAATATTGTATAGCTGTCTGGCATCCTTTACTGTTTCTCGTCAGCCATGCTGAGATCGGTCTTCCCAGTGGGGCCCTTGGCCTCCAGCTGAGCTCGGGGTTCAGACCTACTTCTGGTGGCAGGGACCTTGGGATTGGTCCAGTGGGTATCCCCGGGATTGGTAAATGAGGGAAGGTCATCATCAACGTTGGCCTGGGGGAGAGGAACCTCAGAATCAGCCAGGGTGGGAGGAAACTTGTGCTTCCTCCAGCTCTTAGGGTGCCACCTCTTCTCTTGAGGAGGATTGCGCTGTTTGGGCAAGTTACCATGGTAGCGCGTCATAGCAGGTGGTTGTCGGAGTCTAACTGTCCTTGCTCCACCCCCCCCCGAGCACATCATGTGATGTAAATTTGACTGTAAACACACCACATCAGATTATTTATTTAATTATTTAACATGTAAATTATACACATTAATATGTCCCACATATTTTTAATTAATAAATTATGTGCCTAAGTCATGTGACCTTGTAAATGGAAAATGACCAGCAAGTAAATTTATTGCTCCAAAAAAGGAAGGCAAGGTCACAACCCTAAATATAATGAATGATAACACAACAAAATTAAAACAAAAAAATAGAAATACAACACAATTAGACAACCAAATTAAAACACAGTAAAATCAAAACACAGCCAAATTAAACCACAACGTGATCAGTGAAGAGCATGTGTGTGGGCACTAGATATTTCATTTGAACTTGCAGGAATATGTCTGATCTTTGTGCCAGCTTTGGTTTGGATGTTGCATATGTAGTTTTTGAACCAAATCTTGCTGCCATTGTCTTAAATACAATCAATGGAGATAATAGTTAGGTTCATCTTTTGTGACATTTCCACTAAACATTGGTTCAACTTGAACCTGAAGGCTTTCCTTGTACCAACTAAGATCAAGTGCATGGCTTGCGATCTAGATAATAACTCGTAAAGGGCAAATAACCACAGAGGGTCCCCTTGTATGGTGTCACTTGAAGATAACTCTTGACACAAGTGAACAATGAGAGAAGAATAGTCACAAAGACCAATGACTCTGCTATAAGAATGTCTGCTGAACCTGAGAGGAATACAGGTGGAAGTCAAGACAACTAAGCTAACGACTACTGGTGAAACCTGCACAGTATATATAGTACTCCAAGCCAACTTTGAAGCTGAGCTCGAACTATAGCTAAACACGACCAATGAACTAATCTGCCAATAGGAATTGTCCATCAAGCCACAGGGGCTTATCATGAAACATACAATACATGAGGCATACAGCCCTACATGAGTCAGAGATAAAGAATATCATATGACTCACAAATGACATCACAGTCCAAGATAACAAGATAACACAATGTCTCGGCACAATATCAGCGCATCAGAACCTGTTCCATCAGAATTGACCCATACTGGGAATTGTCCAGACCTTTGGCTATCGGGAATGCCACATCTGACCTCATGCCTGCCATGGTCTTCCATCAGCTTCCATCCTAAAAGTCCCATGACTTATAGCTCAGGTCAGATACATGCCATGACCCTGGACTATCACATGATCTAGTCACATGACCTGATCATTCCTGTGGTAGAGTCACCAGCACTGGAGGGTCCGCATGAACTAGCATACCACTCACAAGCTGGGCGATCCTCAACCCTTCTCCTTCTTCTTCATAGTCTTCTTCTGCCTCTGGCCAACCATTGGCTTGGGCCCATACAAGAGTGTGTACTTGTTCTTCTTCTTCATCGTACTCTGGCTGTTGCCTCACCCATTTGTGTGCTTCTGGGTAATCTTGGCAGTTCTTCCAGTGTTCATGCGTGCACTTGCCTTGCTTGGGTACATTGTCACATACTGTGCCATGTGGTCATGTGACATTTGGTGCACGTGCAAGATGCACACTGCCTGCAAAGGCATGCAAAGAATATCCGTGCCACGAGACATTGCATGATAAGAATATGTCTGAGTTTCACGTGATTGTGGGAAGTTCTGATCATGTGACTGGGTTGGGTGAAAGCCCATGCTGGCTTATCAGAAGCTGAGGTCACTCCAGACCCTTATCTTGGGGTTCTGAGGGATATTTCTGATGGACATCTATATTTAGTATATCTCTGATGGGTGAGTCATTGTGACTCTTATCTCTGATGGCCCTTATGGCTATGCGCCTTGTGTTGTGGGGCCTGTGGAGCATCACTGATGGACACATATTATTGGAGGATAAGCTGTATCCTTATCTTCAGTGTATTAGGGTTTGGCTCAGAGAGTTGGCTTAATTCCGCAGACGCTCAAAACCCAAATTGGCAATGTCATCGGCCACAACCGAAAGTCAGAATCAAACCACGCTGATTCCGAAACTTTGGACAGGCAATATAATTTATTTAAAAGTCTTTTATCTCAAACAATATAATATATTTATTTGATAAAATATGAACAAACATCCCGAAAAAAAAACTAAGTCAACTATCTAGTGGGGAGGGGGGTAGTACACCGGGAGTCTGGGATAATAATATTGCATCTGCGTGAACTGAGGAGCTGGCTGGGGCAGATAGGGAGGAGGGTAAGAAGGTGCCTGAGGCAAAAGCCCTGACATGTGTGCAGACGAGAGACGGTGGGGGAGGGATGCAGGGGGAGGGTGAGGACTTGCAAGCCTTGGAGTTGGCTGTGTGAGGGGAAAGGAGCTGACCACGTGAGCAGCCGATGGATGGGGTGAGAAGGACACCGAGGGAGGGAGGGACCTTGGAGCTGGCTGTGTGAGGGGAAGAATGGATGGGCTGGGGAAATGGGTCAAAGTGCCCAGCGCACGTGAAGTTGAGGGAGGAGGTTGAGATGCTGAGGGAGGCAGGGGGCTCGTGGATGGCAGCTGGGCATTAGTAGCACGTACACGGGAATTCACTGCGACTGAGCATGCATCTGGCTTCGCACACTTGCCAGATTGCTCACCAGCCCCATACGGGTCGTCATCCTCATGGTTGTGCTTGCGATTGATCTCACCAATGTGCTTGGCTGTGTGTGCACTGTCAACCTTGCCCTGGCCCTTCTTGGTTCACGTTGCACCCATCTGCTGGGCTGTCTCAGTCCGGGAGTGTTGATTCGGGGCAATGGGTTCCTTTTCGGGGAGCTGAGAGCCATCAGCAATGGCCAACTCGACCACTGCGGCGAGGTGTGTGCAGACCGAGCAGAGGGATTTCACCATATTTGAAACATCCTTGGGAATCAGCGTTCGCCCAAGCAATTCCTGCGGCAGCGCGATGATCTCCTTAGTAACGGAAATCAAGGATGATGTGGTGTTTCCATTTTGGGTATTGTGTAGAGCTGGCACTAGCGGGCTTGGGCACGAACCCTGTTGAGAGCTCAGGTTGCTTGAGTTAGGGGGAGGAGGTTTGCCCACCCCAAAGTGATGCTGCACAGACGCAATGTGCTTGCAGAATTCAATTCAAGGAAAGTTGGGGCAGTTACAATGGGTATTGACTAAATCAATGTCATAAAACTTTTCTTTATTTGAAGAGCACACTTAAAGGTGCAGATTTTCAACTTGAGTGATATATTCCCGGGGTGTTTCTGGGGCATGCGTGAGAATTTTGTGAAGGCATTGACCAGCTAAGTCCTTCCGTTTCTGCATGACTTCTTGCCACTTATGGCAGTCTTCCATGTCAGGCCCAAGATCATTTACGAGGGTGTGAACTAGGAGTTCAATACAGCGATTGTGCTTTCCCTCAAGCCATTTGGACTTGAGCACATGGTGGTACCTAGATTTTGAATACTGTAAGGATCAGATAAGTGTAAAAGTGATTATTACATACACTTCCAATAGCATATTAGTGTCCCCCTCTTCAAAAATCGACCGATTTTGACGATGGACAGCGGACCACATTTCCTTTACAGGCACCCATTCCCAGGCTAGATATTGGGCCACACTCTTGGGAACAGAATCGTCATTCTGTATATCCTCCCACCAAGAATCAAATTTGTATTGATCAGTAGTCCTGACCCATCTTTGGATCAGGTCCCACAGTTCCTTGAATTCAGTAATGACAAATGTGTCCTGATGCCCCTGAGCACGTGCCACCAGCAATACAATACATGGGAAGATGGGTATATCTCCCGTATTGCGTTGACTTGCGCCTGATCTTGATCTGTCATAAATATTGATGGGGAAATTTCCAGACATTGAGATTTGATATAATTAAGAAAATATTTGATGGTTGCCTGGGTCCCATTGGATGACAACATCCAGGCAACAGGAATGCCTAAGGAGCCATCAAGCCGCTTTCCTGGATAGTCTAAAGCCTAAGCATGTGCACCATGACCCCAACGATCCTGTGCCATAATCGTGAACAGCAAGATTCTTTTATATTGAGTGACATTATGTGTTGCACCAATGCCTAGGAACACATTCCCGAGATGCTGGAATACCTCTAATTGAAATGCTGTTTGAATAATGAGCACAAATGCATCCTGCACGAGATCTGACCCCTTAGGGAGCAAATCTTGTTTACTCTTGTAAAATGCGAAATGGCCATTGGCCACTAGATCATTAGCCCAAATTTGGGTGGATGTTGCGTCATTTGGATCAAGTTCAATATTCTCTCGATCAACCAATTTTCTAACTTGGGTAATCTCCCCCATTGTGAGGTAATGGTCCCTCTCATCCTCACTAAATTGAATACGCATCCGCTTTTTCTGTAATATAAGTCAGATAATTTGTAATGTAAATGTAAATGTCATGCACTATTTCCCTATCTGTTAATCCCAATCTAATCAGGCCCGTAATCTGCTCCAGTGTTGGAACCCGTATCTGGACATATTTTAGGTTGTCTTTGCCGGTGGGGTGGGAGTGATCAGGTGTGTACTTCCCAAGAACAGTTCTGGTGTGAGGATACATCTTGATCAACACATGGCAGGGGCAGCCACCGTCAATCCACTTGCTCTCCTGGCATTCACAGTTAGTTTTCCTCTTGTATTTCTTGATACCACCAGTTCCTTGGCGTGCACAGACAAAAAGCCGGGATCCAATGAACACAGCACTCTTGGTGCTCGGCTGTGGTCACCTAGTATGACTAACGTGGAGCTCTATGCCATGTGCATGTTGCTTGCTCTTGCACCATTTATAGAACTCCTCTGGTGAGTCCCATTCCAGATCAAAGCTGTGCTCCTGATCCCATGTAATGCTCCCACACTGCCGCGAAGTTGCAGGGTCCACTGATGCTTGGTGCCTAGATTGGCAGAATGCTGCTTCTGCCACTGAGGTGGCTACTTTGGGTTCCAGGTCTTGCACCTTGGATTCTGCGTCCAACACTTCCGGAATGACAGGCACAGGTTCGGAAGACATGGGTCAGGGTATGGAGAAGTAGAGAAATTGTACTATTGCATCGCCCACATGCGTGCTCTCATGCCAAACTGTGGATTGTGGTTGCAATAAATTATCTAATCTACTTTGATTTTCTATTCTCTCAAGCTCTCAGATGAGTAGGAAAAGACAAATATATTGGATATGCTACTTGGCTACACAAACGCATGCGGGGTCGTGCTCGTGTTTCGGCACACACGGTTAACACACAGCGGTTGACGTGGGTTGGCAGCGTGTGGGGGCCCTGCGGTTGTGCATGCATGTCGGTGCAGGGGGGTGGTGTGTGCAGCTGGCCATGCACGTCGTGCCTGTGGTTATGCTTGTGGTTGGCGAATGGACCCCTTGGCCATGAGGGATTGTGCCAGCATGCTTGGCAAATCAGCAAACCACCAGCACGGTTGGCAAATGGACCCCTCAGCTGTGGGGGATCATGCCAGCGGTCAGCGATGCTGGTTGTGCGGTGTTGTGCACGTTGTGGTGGTGGGGGCGTGCCTGCGTGACGGCTGTGGGCTGGTCGTGTTGGCATGCCTGCATGTCGGGGGCACGCGCATGTGGGTGCTTGCATATCATGCAGGTCATGCCTGCGGGGTCATACCTGTGTAACGGCTGCAGGTGGGGTATGCACGTCGTGGTGGCGGGGGTGTGCCTGCGTGATGGCTATAAGCGTGTCGTGCTCGGGTCATGTGGGCATGCCTGCATGTTGGGGGCATGCACATGTGGGTGCCTGCATGATGGCACGGGTGTGCACGTCATGGTGGTGCGCTCAGGTTGAGTCGAGGGGTCAGGGCGTGTGCAGGTGTACTTGCATGACGGTGCGGGTGTGAACGTCATGGTAGCACGTTCGGGTCAGGTCAAGTGGGCGCGTGCGGGTTGAGGACCCATGTGGGTTGTGCATTGTCATGCATGCAAGGTGGCATGTACAAGGTGGCACCGCTGTCACGAACCTATACCTCAGTCCGTGACAAACCCATGAACCTCGAAGAGTGTGCAAGGGAGTGCGCACACAAACCTGGGAAACAGAGTATTGGCCTAGTAGAACTAGCCAAGACAACGCATGTGAAAGGATTGGATAATCCTCACCTTCCTATTCAAGAGAGGCCCGGTCCGGAACTGGGACTTACCAAGCAAAGGATGACTGAGTAAGTCACTAGATAAGTGGAGCTTATCAGAGACTTGCTATTGGACAGTATATTTGGAATCCTTCTGACATGTTCCACAATACCCCTGATAAGCAGAGCTTCACAGGGATTAATGCCATTGGGTAATATACTTAGAAACCTTCCAGAACGTTCCATGCTATCTTTAGAGTCCTTCTAGAGTATTCCATGGGCCCACCTGTAGATCGGAGTTGGGCCTCCCCTAAAGTACGCACAGACCATGTATTTGGGTATATAAGCTAGTGCAATACAACGGACAGTCCCTCAGACTGTCCACTTGCGACATCCCCACTTGTACCACTCCTGTCTACTGAGCAGCTTCCCATCATTGGGTTGTTCCTCATCCTTGTCCTACTACTTGTGGTCCATTGTTATGATTGGTCACGCGTGCCTCATATGTTGACCGTTTCGTCCGAACTTTTGTCACAGCGTTCAGCACCATATGGGCTATCATTGGGACCATTTTCACATTTTTATTCGTACTTCCTACCCCTGTGCGCCCTCTCGGTCTCATGACCCACTCTTATCAGTTGTAACCTTCTGTCTTGTTCGGCACAGTTCCATATGACCTCATACTTATACTGGTACTAGTAGTATTAGTGGCGATCCTAGTACCGCAACTACCAGTAGTGGCATCTCTTGATTTGTATATAACATGTACTCCTAACAAACAAGGACCTTAGGTCTGAGTTCTTGAATCATATCGATTTCAGACTGTCACAGACACGGAGTTGCATCCAAGTCCCAACGACTTGTCAACTTCCCGCTCTTTTCTACGACGATTGGAGGTCCATCGTATCGGATCCATCGCTCGTATATCCACGACTTCACCTAGGATAATTCCCTATGCTCACGCATACTGTCGGTGCCTTATCCACGACCATCTGCAGGAGAAGTGTGGACTTCCCTGCGACAACACCGTCATCGAAACCGCCAGTATGACTGGTTCACCACACCCAGTGCTCAAGTCGAGCCGATACGTCCAGTCGAACGTAACATCCATAGCTCCCTATCCTTGTTCTTCTCCCTAGTTGGTTCGACATCAGCCCACCTGATCCTTGTGACCTTGAGCCTTGCTGTTGCGTATAAACAGTGAGCACTCATCACACTTGCCAAATTGACACGCAGGATGGCATGTGCAGGACAGGTAAGCGGGGAGACTCCTGCTGATGGGAGGTGGGTACTTACCTGGAGGCTCTTGGTGACCTCGCTCGCTCCCGATGCTCACGAGGTTTTTGTATGAGTTCTCCTGCTTTAATGTGCACTCAGCACAGCACAAATGAGGGGGAACACTCACCGGCGGGAATGCACCAATGAGAATGTGCACGCAATGGGGGGGTAAATGCAGTCGTCAGCTTCTAGTGGCGGCCCGATGTGGGCGATATGGTGGGGTTATGGTTTGGTTGGAGACATTTATTTGTTACTATTTACTTGGAACAAAGTTAAAGTTATTTCCTGCGCCAGACTTTCTTTTTAGTCAGGCTTTCATTTTTGTTGGAGCCTCGAAAAAAGGTTGACCATATGGACATCTGCGGATTTACAAAGACTGGCTCAGAGCTCAGGTTGAAACCCAGCTCATGAGCAGTATATAGAGTTGAGCTTTGGACAGTAGAGTCCTTAGCTTTGTATTCTCATATTCCCCTCATGTCTACCATGGGGATTCCCTGTTAATGCATTGCTGTTCACTCCTTTGTTCCCTTTGTCTTGTTGTCCTTTCTAGGACCCTATCTATGGCAGTTCTCATCATTGGGACTGTCCTTGTTGTCAATTGGCTAGTTGAGGCATCATTCCAGCTAGTGTCAGTTCTTGTCGAGGACAGGTCAAAGCCAGTGCTGTGGTCAAGACAGTACTGAAGGTAGCGTTGGCCAAGAACGTTACATACATTCAGAGGTGAGATGATGTCAGAATGTGACATCTTTGGTGCATAAAGGGTGTTGCGTAAGATGATAGGGGTTGTTGTGTCTTTGTTGAGGATGTCAATATGGACATCCCCCACACCTATAGCATAAAATGTGGCTGCATTAGCAGCTTTAATGGGATGAGGGGGGATAGAGTGGTAGTTTGAGAATCAGTGGAAGAAAGGTGACATATGCTTTGAGGCTCCTGAATCGTAGAGCTCAATCTCTACATTGGGCTGAATGGGGATTTGATCCACACTGTAGGAAGTGGTAATTTCCTGTATATCATCATCAATTTCTGTGAGGGCAGCCCATGCTCCATCGTCAGATGTGCTGGCCGAGTTAGCATTGTCATTCTGATTGTTGTTGTGGTTGTTATTATGGCTGCAATTATTCCGGTTGTCGTTGCAGTTTTGGCTTCTGCGGGAGTCCCTGTTGTTGTTATCGTTATGCTTGGGGGGATGTTGACCTTCTTTGTCTCCCCCCTTGGCCCAGCAGTCAGACTTGTAGTGGCCATGCCTGTGGCAGTTGAAGCATTCAATCTTGCACTTGTCGCACTGCTTTTGAGGGTTTGTGGCAAATGCTTCATCAGGGCCGTTCTTGCCTCTTTGCATAGTGAGGCTGTCATATTTGTCAGAAATGAGCCAAGTGATTTGCTCTGGAGTGACAGGGTTGCCTGTACTGTCAGCAGCTGCATTCATGCCATCAACAACACCTGCATAAGTGGAGGGAAGCAAGCCAAGTAAGATGGACGCAGATTTGTTGTTGTCCAAGATCTGGCCCATAGATGTGAGTTGTTCTCACAAGTCAACAAGCTTAGTGAAATGGGCACGAGCATCATCGTCTTCACCCAGCTTAGCATATTGGAGTTTCTTGCCAAGATCCACAGTAAATGTCTTGGTTCTAGTCTGATGAAGGGCCTTGACAGCATTCCATACCCCCATACAAGTAGCTTCATTCTTGATATGGTTGAAAATGTGGTCAGGTATTGTAGTGGCAATCATATTCTTTGCCACTACATCTTCAGTTTGCCAACATTGGTCAGGAGTTAATCCATAGATATTGCCAGCTTGAGTGTAGCTGACAAGAGTTGTAGTCAAAGTAAGATGTTTGCCTCAGAGGTGAGAGTTGAACACCCAGGTCATACAATCTCAGTACATGATCCAATTCAATCCATCCATGGCAAGCTTAGTGGGGGTAGTGTGATAATCACTCATAGCATTGGAAATGACAGAAGTGGTGTCACATTTCACATTGTTTGGACTAATTGCTCATAGTGATGACACAACTTCAGAGTTTCGGCAAACCTACTATATGGTTATGACTACTGTAGTAAGCATTCATTAGTCATGGACACTTACACGTTGCCAGCACTTGGGTTAGCCGGTGTTTCATGTATATTTAGAATGGATGATGACTTGATACTAGTATCATTGTACTAGGGTTCACATTCAAGCTGCGCTTTAAAGCCAGCGTGTATCTGTATATAAGTTGTAGTAGTAAGACCATAGCTTGCCAGCTTGGTCTTCTTGAACTATCACTTGTTCTCTTATCTCTCTTGTTGTTCACCAATATATCGATTGAAGCTTACCCATTGAGGTACCCTAGTGTCTAACCTAGAGGCAGTGTGACTTAGCTAAGTCACCCATGTAACATCATTCATCTATATCCAAGGTTGTCACATCATAACAGGATCCAAGTCAGGTCAGCATTTAGTGATAATGCTACATTAAGACCAAGCTTCAATGTGGCATCATCAGAAACTACTTGGGACAGTTGTCACAATATGGACGACGTCTGGTTCAAGTTACGAGGAGCTCAAAACATACCAGAAATATTTCTCAAAGGTGCAGAGTGGAGGTATAGCAGTACTACTGGAACCACTGGATATCATGCAAGACGTTGAGAAGACAATCGATCTGTAGCAGTTGAGTTTCTCTACGATTGCTATCTGTGGGTCAAAGTTTGCTGGTTTCAACCTAGGAACAGTGAAGGAGAGTGGGAAGGTTTTCAAGCAGCCTTAGAAGATCTTGGCTGCAACATATACATCAACAAACTTACACAGGAAGAAGTACAAGAATTAGACATTGCAAACGAGCGACCGACATCGACAACTCCACCTCCGTCACCAAGTACCAACAGTGAAACTTCGCAAGGAGCAAGGGCATTGACCCCTTCCCAACAAGGAATACAATTGGCAGTTGCAACTGAATCATTACAACTATGCACAATGGCTACTCTCACCACTCATATCCAATCTCAAACCGCAGCAGGAAGTACATCCATCTCACCAGTATATTCACTCATCACCTCTCCGGTAGCGCCAACCATTACAGCCTTTTGAGCATTATCAGACCCTCAAAATCAAGCTAGAGGGAATGGAGGACCACCACCTCCTAACCCCCCTGAAGGTAATGGTGGAGGACCACCTGGAGGACCACCTGGAGGAAACCCGCCAGCACAAGTACCAGCAGGCCAAGCACCCGTACAAGCACATCATGACAAGTTTTGTGGAAGTCCACCTGCAGTATTCAGTGGAGATTGCAAGAAGGCAGAAGAATTCCTTATGCAATGGAGCTTGTATGAAGGAATCAATGCAACACATTCCATTATGCGTAGTCCCTACCAAAAAGCTATGTTGTTTCTCACGTATATTCAAGGGTTCACAGTAATGGAATGGGTAGGATCAATGGTCACTTGGTTGCAAGTACAGGTGGACATCAATGGATGAGACCCCTATGACAATTGGTTGTGGCATAACACCCACTCCTTGTTTATGTGACAATATGGAGACACGTTAAGAGAAGAAAAGGCACAAGCAGAACTTCAAAGGGGGGTCAAAATGGAAAAAGGAGACATTGATGCATACGTGGCCAAATTCGAGAAATTAGTCAGAAATTCTGGCTATGACATAGACCAACACATGGTCCTCGATCTTTTTGCAACCAGACTTCCCTCCAAGCTACACGAGCTCATCTACCTTCCTGATCAACCAACTGACTACAAAAGTTGGAAACACACTGCCATTATGTGTCAAGGCCAATACCTTCATATGAAGAACAAATTTGATTAATACAAAATACCCCTGCGACCAGCACCAACACCCAATCAAATGTGGAGGCAATTCAGACATCACCCAGATGCCATGGATACATCTGCAGATCATGCCAGAGCCAGGGGACACCTGGCACATTGTTACGATTCACTGTTCGGACTGGTAAGCAAGATGACGAGTCGCTCTTGAAGCTTACCACGATACTATTATGCCTTACTCACTCCTCTACTCGTCTTGGTAACTGCTTACTTATGTCGTCGTGTTTGCTTACTGATCGTTGTGTCCTCTTACTCATGAAGTACTATGTTGATTACTGATAGTAGTAGTAGTGGCTGTATCACTGACGAAGGCGTACAGCCAGCATTAGTTATAAGGCAGCTGTTGACTGATGTAGTCGGCAGCTTTACTCTTTTGTATCATCGGTTGAATCTAGTCGGGGTCTCTTCTCTCCTGAACTCGAGTCAAGTATCACTCCCTTAGGAAGGCACTTTCAGGTGTCCTTGTGTCTAAAGTCACGCCTGTGAGCGTTGACTCACGTTGCTAAGTCTCATCCTTCGTCCACCGTGTAGCAGAAGCCTAAGTCAGGCTTGGGTCGAACGCGACCATAACACACATGCCGAAGAAGTCATAGCCCAACCACGACAGTACAATCCCCAACCTCTGTTCAAACCAAGACAGGGGTTCCTACAGAGGCACCAACCCCCAGACCTAAGGGAGTAGTCTGCTATAACTGTCAAAGGAAAGAACATCTCAACATCTCAGCTGTAACTGCCCCCAGCCACACCAACCATGGAGGCAATACAGCAATACCGAAGGACTCAAAGTGGTGGATGATTGCTCTGAAATAGGAGAAGATCTCCACATTGCTCTAATGGTAGCAGATAGCTGCACTACCAAAGAAAGGAGGAACGACTGGTTGCACACGGCCACAAACGAAACTGAGGAATTTAAGGCCTTGGCATTGCAGGAATTGATGGGAAATAAGGATTTTGGGGATGCCTGAACCCAATGACCTGGGTGAGGGCATTATGTTGCAACACTGTATACATAACTCACTTCTGTTCTATGTGAATTCCAGTATCCATTCAAATCAGCAGCAACAAGGCCAACATAAGAGCACTGATAGATCTGGGTGCAACAGACAATTTCATTCATCATCATTTCATAAAATGAATGGGGTTGGGAATGACATCATTACCACAAACCCGCCAACTCTTCAATATTGACGATACCAAGAACAAAAGGGGAATGGTCTCCCCATTCTGTTGATCTGAAAATACTGACTAATGGATGTCATAGAGACATGAGATTCCTAGTTACTGATATCAGGAAAGAAGACATCCTTCTTGGATACCCTTGGCTCAGCACCTTTGAGCCTAAATTCAGCTGAAAACATGGCACCATTGATGAAGCCATTCTACCAATTGTAATTATGTCAATCCATCCACAGATTGACAAGAACATCATCATGCATCTGTTATCAGAAGAAGACAAGTGCGACATCCTTGTTGACTTAGGAGCACAATGTACCTAGTGCAACTGCAACTTGACTTGGGCTATAAAATGTTTGCTCAATAACTAAGGAATGATTGATCGGATCTCTTAGAGTTGGCATAGGACCCCTTGACTTCTGACATTTTCCATCCCCACAAATATTTCAACTGCCTCAAAATCGACTTATTTGAAGTCCTGCAATGAATAAAATATTTAAAAATATGAAAATATTTGTGGGCATAGAAAATGTTGGAAGTCGAGGGGTCCTATGCCAACTCTAAGAGATCCGATCAATCATTCCTTAGTTATTGAGCAAACATTTTATAGCCCAAGTCAAGTCGCAGCCACACTAAATTATTATGTTCCATAAAAGGAGCTGCCACTGACCTCGCAATCACAGCAGGGCCAAAAATGAAGGTCCAAATCCACCAGAATACATCAAATTCAAAAAGGTGTTCAGTAAAAGAAGAGTCACAAGGATTCCCACCGTCAAGAGAGTGAATTCATGCAATAGAGTTCAAAAAGAACACTCTTAATCACATAAATTGTTCAATTTACGAACTTTCCCAACTCGAAGACCAACTGCTACAAGAGTTCATCATGGAACATCTAAACAAAGGGTATTTTAGACCATCCAAATCTCAGTACGCATCACCTTTCTTTTTTGTAAAAAAGAAGAATGGAAAGCTACACCCAGTACAGGACTACAGACAAATCAACGAGTTTACAATACGCAACAACTACCCACTACCACTCATCCAAACCCTTATCAAAGACCTTAGCAACGCCCACATCTATACAAAACTAGATGTACGATGGGGATACAACAATATCCGAATCAAAGAAGGAGACAAACACAAGGTGGCATTCAAAACTCCTTATGGACTACTTGAACCGACTGTCATGTTCTTCAAATTAACCAACTCACCAGCCACATTCCAAACTATGATGAATCACATCTACAGGGACACCATCGCCAAACATGAGGCCAAAGGAACAATGATCCGTGTTTATATGGACTAGCAATTCATGATGGCCCCTTGGGGCCGTCATTCAATCGGATTTCTCATTGGGGATTGAAGCAAATGCTACAGGGAGCCAACAAATTTGTGAGTAAGATGCGAAGTAAAATGTGAATATGGGATCAGAGCACATAGGCATATCCACCAGGCGACATGCGACGTTCAAACTGTGATGGATGATTCAGTATGTAACAGAGAGGCCGCACTTTATTCATAACTATGCACTCATTTGCCTTCATGTTACAATAACATGTTATGTGCCATTCGGAAAACTGTGAGAGAGAGAAACGTAGTTGTCTAAAGTGACGATTGCTACGTCTCCATTTATGGAGAGAAGAGTACCGTTAAAAGCAACGATTGTATCAACGGTAGGAAGAGTCACGTTTGTCAAGGGGCATAACATGGCATCGATTCTCATCGTGTAAGGTAGCCTCTGTGACACTGTCATAGTGAACGAATTTGTGTTCCTTTGCACATTCGAAACAGTGCCAGTGACTGAAAGTGTTGAATGCGTGTTACTGATAAGCAGTTGGTCATCTGAACAAAAAGGGAGAGGGAAGATCTCAATTGCTACACCCATGAAAGTATAGTCATACTTGGTCATTGATGGGCTGATGTTGAAAATGTTTGAGTGAAAAGCAGTAATCTAATATCAGTTTCAGGGTAAGTATGACAACATTTATGAAAATGGAACATACGTATGCAAAAATCATAGCATTGCCTTCACAAACTTCCTCGCATCGATTCGGGTTTGAGTATGAAAGAACACAGAAGATAGGAGTGTCATTGTTGTAATAAGCAGGAAGGAGAGCATCAACCATCAGATTGTTTTCAGCATTTAATCATAGATGTTGTATCGTGGTGAGTGAAAAGATAGTCATGCTGCCATAGGACACGATCTGTAGCGTTATCACCTAACGCTTGTTCGACTTGAACAGTCCTGCGACGTGACGTTTGCGGATATGGATGAATCGTGACAACACTGACAACTTAGCTAAGTTGTACCGCCACTAGGTCAATGTTTTATAGACACTAGGGTACCCAAAGGGCAAGCTTCAATTGAAAGATTGGAAGGAGACGAGAATGGTGATGATTCGAGAAGACCAAGCTGAAGAGCCTTGGTCTTGACACTACAGTTTATATACAGTTACTTGCTGGCTTTAAAGCGCAGCTTCGAATCCAAACCCTAGTACAACTATACTAGTACTGAGTCATTGTCCGTTCTAATAATACCTGAAACACCGGTAAACCCAAGTACCGGCGACGCGTCAGTGTCCATGACTAATTGAGGCTTACTATCGTAGTCATAACCGTATAGTAAGCGTCCCGAACTCCGAGTCCGCGTAAAAGTGATGATGAGTAGTCCGAACTATGTCAAACCATGACACGATCCGTGATGATCGTCATGCTAGGAAATGAGTTGCGGGGAAGAAGGGTGACTGCAACTGTGATATGCCTATTCATCTGAAGTGACCAACGTGTTTATGTGGGCAAGGGAAGAGCAGGACGATAGTGTGTAGGTAGATGCTTGATCGTTAATTGCGTTATGTGCGTGGAGTTTGTGTACTGCCTTAGCTTTTCGGCGTTCCCGCTTTCCATCATTTGCAAGCATGGATGCTCTCTGGTTAGTTATGAATGGTTGTGAAATTATGCTTGGCGGACGACAGGTTTTCTTCTTTTTGATAGGGGTCCTTTATCCATTTGTGATTGGGCCAGGCATCATAGATTTGTAATGGTGTTGAGTGTGTAAAATTGTATGACAGACAACATTAGCGGCATAAATATAGTAGCAAGCAAGCAATGTTGAAGGCTGGAGACGATGCAAATAATACAGTGTGCATATCATGGTGTGAGAGATCTTTATGTTGCAGATAAGCCAACTGATCGATTGGCATTTTAATGTTTTCACAATTAAAGAATGCATATGGTAAGTTATTGGAAAATCAACAGCACAGAAGATGAGGAGGAGAAGGTAAGGAGAAGTAGGGAGTGTAAGATGATGTTACTCGAAGTGGTTGCGGTCAAAGAAGCAAGGATGATAGGGAATAGAAGGTAGTTGTGGTGACTGCATTGTTTTGTAATTTTAGGAGTACAATTTGAAGGCACCATTTTACGCCATAAAACATTCAATGACAAAAACTATTTTGTTTGCTGCAAGGACATGCATGTGAAGGTGAATACAGTTACATGCAACAGCATGCTATGTGGTGACAAAATTCTGAATTAGATGTGGCAAGGGCGTGGGAAGGGCATCGAACACACTCGCGGGTAACCTCTTGCATAGAGAATAAGAGTGCAAATGTCAGTGAGACGAATTGTTACGACAACACATTGATGGTATCGATGGTTGTCTTCAATTGTTTGAATTCGCCTACGTCTCAGACCACAGTAAAAAACGATGATAGACATGGTAGATTGAGTGGACAAAATGTGTTAGTCAGAAGATGGAAAAGTGAGAGGCTATATAGTACGTGCATATTGTTGTGTTATACAACAGCTTCTTTTTACACTACAGTTTTTATTCGAGGAGTACTATGAACTTTGATAAAATTTAAAACCATCACAAGATTTGCTACGAGAGAAAGCCACGAAGATTTGGCATGAGTAAAGGCAGGAAGATGTAAGACAATGCCAACAGTTGAGAAAGATTGCTCTTGCAATTTTTTGATAGTAACAGCATTTTTTTTTTTGCTTTTTTGACCATTGCTATATTTCTTTTGCTTCTTCTGCTGCATGTCTGTGTTGCTGTAACTTGAGGAGAATGGCGAATAATTCTGTATTGGAAAAATAGATAAGTGCAAAATACGAAACAGAGTAAAGTTTTAACATTTCGCCTGTTTAATGAGAGTAGGTGTAAGATCGACGAGGTTGTCAACAAGAATGTGTGGTTCTCGTCCTTGAATGGTAAGGAGTTCACCTGTGACTGCCAATTTTTGGTTTTTCATGGGCATTTCATTTGTGGCAGGAGGAATTTGCCGATTGCTGAAGATGATACAGTGCAATTTTATTGAGAGAGTATCCACCTCGGAAATATGTTGTGACAGAGATAAAGTGAAACAGTTGTTATGCGTGTTCAAAGCAGTAACGGGGCCTGTAGCACACATTACGGAGGTGAGGTCGGTGTTCATAAAGACAAAATCGGGAGACAATTGAAGATGTCGAAGCTGTTTAGACGAAGTAGATTTTATCGAATATGTTGTACAGGAGACATTTTAATTACCTCTATAATTTCCCCTAGAAAAGCAAAGTCATCGTCTTTACGGACAGTGCTAGGGATGTGTATGTTTGGCTTATAAGCGACATTCTCATCAGACAGAAATAAGCAGACGAAAATTATGACGAAAGAAAATGTACCTGCACGACTATGTGATAAAAACCTTCTTCTATGTCTTCGTCAATAGATTCCCGATTGTAACGGGCATTACATAGAAGTGGAGAGAGTGAAGGGTCATTCTGACATGGCAAGAGGGCATCAAACATTAG
Source organism: Lactarius quietus (assembly GCA_015025155.1). NCBI lineage: Eukaryota > Fungi > Basidiomycota > Agaricomycetes > Russulales > Russulaceae > Lactarius > Lactarius quietus. The sequence continues at coordinate 107,608 of WITN01000058.1, forward strand.
AGGTACATTTGCATCAGGAGTATGGCATTTGTGTTCCAGCTTAGCAAGAAAGGATAGAAGGATGGTTCCAGGGGGATCCTCATGCATAGCGGTGGAGTTTGTTTGTTACGTGGCATGTGCAAGAGCAAAGATTTATGGTATGTACAGGAAAGTACAAAGACGGTATAGGGTTGCAGATGCATTCTGAAAGGGTCAAGGAGTTTAAATTTTTCATATTACTCGAAGTTGGGGCACGTGTGAAAAGTACCATGCAGAGTTCTGTTTTCCTGAAAGGTTTACAACACAATCGTCAACACAATTTATTACGGATCGATACAGTCGCAGCGTATGTTGATACTGTACAAAATTTTACGCAAGCATGTTCAAGTTGCAAATCAGAAAGGGGACTTCGTCATGTACAGTTGTCGTACCGGACAACTCTACATGATAATTTAGATAAAGGATAAGAGCGAGTGAAATATGCGCTTATCAGCTTTTTATTCTGAATCTAAAAAATCCAATTCATTCTCAAAAAAATCATTGAAGAATGTTTCCATGGCATCCTCACTTTGACGTTTTCATTTTGCCATGCAAAGAGCAGTTAAGGAAGGTTGCCATGGAGTGCATTGTGCTTCAATGTTTGCTCTTGAATACTTTGCCAGTGTTCTGCAAGATGGACAGGCTTTCTTATTTAAAAAAGTGATGGAATCGACAGATATGGCTGCACGATGATTGCTAAGGGATTTTAAGATACCAGAGAAGGTAACCATGCCGTTCGCATTGGGCATGTGGATGAGGGGGAAAGGCCATTTGTTGCTGATTGGAATGTTTGCTGTTATCGATAGTCCATCTGTAACGGAGCCGCCTTCGAGACAATGGAAGTTGAACAATTTGAAGGTGTTACAAGCTCTGTCGATGGATTCAACAATTCCTGTGATGATGAGCCGAGGAGGAAAGACACAATTAAGTATGGGTAAGTGAGATTCAAAGTGGAGTGGGGTTGTTGTATTAAACAGTGGAGTGAGCTAAAAGCAGATATCGTTTGTAAAAATGAGATAGTTTTGCTAAAAAAGAAAGAAAGAGAATATGCACCGAAACGATGTCCCCTCTTAGTTGCAATGGTGGGTCTGACACTGTTGATTGTATTCCTATGACCTGCGCATTGCAGAGCAAGAGAAGTAGCGAGAACATAATGTAGTTTTCATGATGCACCATAGCGACTACTGCATATTTTCCTTCGTTCACAATTTCGGTAGCGTTTTCTCTGAAGTAATGAAATAAGCAGGTGATAGATTCGTTATCATCAAATAGAGGTGGTAAATAGACCACAGCATGAATGCAAAGCCAATGAGCGTTGTCAACGCGAACACTAGGCTGTTGCAATTCAGCATGACAATGAAGATAAGTAGAACCAGGCATTACGAAGGCAGTTTACGCACGGCAGCATGTTGTCTTTGTGTACTAATAGGGGTATTATGACTGTAAGGGCCAAAGTTGTAGATCCCCTTTTTTTGCGTTCGGTGAAAGAGTGCGAACAATGTCGGATAGTCCTAAGATGTAATTGTAAATTGGCATGGCTGAACAAGGAAAGATCACGTTAACATATACATTTTACATAATAAATCGGTTTTGATATATTTATCTACATTGCATTATTCAAGGGATTGAGCGCATGGATGTTGTTCAAAAGTATGATAGGATCTTGGTCTTCAACAGATATTAGCTTGCCAGAGAAAGCTAAACATTGATTAATTGTCAGCATTTGCTGGACTGGAGCAGGCCAAACTTGATTACCACAGGTGACGGTGTGGATGGTGAGTGTTACTACCAATCCTGCCGCTAGTACTTGTGTAACTGACATGGAAAAGCTGACATCTTCAGCATTGACTTCGGTGACTGTACCAACGGCAACAATCAACGAAGGGATGTCTGAGTGTATGATGTCGAAAGGCAAAGGAAGGGCACATAACTAAAGACGTAATATGAGTGCGAGGTATAAGTTGTGAGTGTGAGTGGTGAGCAAAGTACCTCAATAATTTCACCAAGAAAAGTAAACTTGGCATCGTCACGCAGAGGGCTAGGAAGGTGAACGTTAGGCTGATAAGGCATAATCTAGGGGGAGAAATGTTAAAAGTTGCATGAAACAATGTTACAGGATCGTACTCTTATGCAGACATGGTAAAATCTGTTTTGTACATTCTCATAAGCACAGTGACACAGGTAGCATGCGTTGCAAAGCAAAGGAGAAATGGCGAGATTGTTTTGACAAGGTAGCAAGGCATCAAATGTGATCACAAAAATATCTGCTGCAGTCACTTGTCATTGCTCAAGTTGGGCAGCAGTGGAAAGGATGACAGAACCAGCATCAATGTTGGCCATGAGGGGCAATGCGAGGTGCATTTGTTGGCCTTCTCTTTGTTTTTAAAAGTACACAAAGATCTTATGTCGAGTGGTATATATGATCTGCAATTGAAATGAAGTTGATAAATCTGAAGGTTGTGGAAATGTCTCACCACGATATATCGATCATCTTGGCTAAATTGAGTAAACACAATGACATATGACTTAAGGGAACACAATGAAGAACACGTGGTGTTGGTGTGGTACAAAATATGCTAATCAATATCAAACATGTCGCCGACAGCATGTCCAACTTGTGTAGGAAAAGGAGGAGAAGCAGGTAGAAAAAGCAAAATGATATTGTCCACGGCAATGATGATAACGTGTGCTTGGAAAGCCAAGATCCCACCTGTGAAGGACACTATGCTATGCGCTGGAGGCAAAGCGTGTTCGCCCATGACTGCATGAAGATGCATATGTGCGAGTGGAGAAGCATTGCACATGCGCTGACGAACAGTGATCATAAATTTATGAATATCTCGTTGCACAGTTTCAACTTTGCCGCAAACTGAGACTCTGGCAGGTCAAATCTGTAGAGAGAGTGTTTCGATGGGAACGGAAGTTAACTGCGAAATTTAGTAGGTGCGAATGTGTGTACAGTTACAGACCAACTTGCAAATGGTCACCCATCAAATTGAATGTTCTGTTGTAAGTTGTCTCGTTTTGTTCGCGTGGTTGAAACTGCACAATCTTAAACAGTAAATCAGAGAGAGACTATGTATGACATATGATAGCACAAACCTTTGCATAGATGTCATAAACTCCATTGGCCATTTCGTCTTGTTCTTAAATGTGGTCATATTGGAGACTACAAATGATTGGTCGAGAATTATTAAACAAGCAGGGAATGTTGGCATGGAATATTAGAGAATTATCACAACTGGGAATGTTACAAGAATGTTTTAACAAGCACCACGCAGAAAGATAAACAGTGCCAGGAGGTAGTATGTTCGACATGTATTGAAGAGGGAAAACCGGAATGTGTGTAGTGCACGACTGATCAAGGATGAGAACTGGATTATTGTAGTCATGTCCAACTGAAAGAGTTGTAGTCAGACACTGTAATGGACTGTTACAGTAGGACGCAGGTAAGCTGGATGACGAGTCGCTCCCGAATACTTACTAAGGGGCTCTGTACGATTACTCATACAAGGAATGGATGACTCATATTATTAGTGGACAATTACTTAGCAGTAGTAGTAGTGGCAGTATTGCTGACGAAGGCATACCGACCAAGGATGGTTATAAGGCAGCTATCGACTGATGTAGTTGACAGCTTGACACTTTTGTACCACCAAGAATCTAGTCGGCTTCTCTATTCATGCCAACTGGTTCTGATTGTTCTTAGGGAGGCACTTGCAAGTGTCCTCACACAAGTCACGTTTACAAGCGTTGACTCATTGCTGCTAAGTCACACTGTCACTCGTCACCACGTATTAGAAGCCTAAGTCAGGCTCAGCCTCGTTAGGCATTACAGACACGGTGAAGACGTAAGCAACTGAGGAAGAAATCATATCAGGTGTCATGATATGAATAAGGTTAATTGCAAAATGATCAATAAAAAAAAGAGGGAATAAAAAGCAAATGATGATCAGTGGAGGGGGAAGATTACGATGTGAAATAAGATGGATTTTGAAATGTTGGACGTGATGCAAGCACATTAGAATGGTTAGTCGTGAAAATATGAACATCACACACAGTTTTTTTCCAATGAAAGGGCGAGAATGGTGTGGAAATTGTAAATGAGAATAGTGTAAAATGCAGTTTGAAATGCATGCACCGCCAACGGCCCTCAAACAGGGGATGTTGTGTGAACAAGGCGTCTGTAATTTTGCGATGAATGTGAAATCTGCATTCAAAGATGTCTTAGCATGCAAGCATCGACAGCATTACTCACCAAAAATTAAGACGAATCATGTGAAACAATTTTCGATATGAACAGTGTGAAATAAGTTGTCTAATAGGTTAATCGTGTCAGTAAGCAGTCAGTGAGCAGATGACAATGATGTGAAATCAGTATAGACAGGAGCAATAGGAAAAGAGAACAGCCGTTATTTGCATTCAGAGAGGAAAGATTGTCATGATCTGACGAACTTGATGGGTGATGTCAGCGGGATGACAAGTTGCTCCCGATTCTTACCAAGGAACTGTCGTGGCTTACTCATTTCTTACTGTATGATTACTGATGACGACTGATAGTATTAGTGGACGATTACTTAGCGTTAGTAGTAGTGGCTGTATCGCTGATGAAGGCGTACAGTCAAGAACCGGTTATAAGGTAGCTGTCGACTGATGTAGTCGACAGCTTGACTCTCTTGTATCATCACCGAATCTAGTCGGGTTCTCTTCCAAAGCCCGCCTCTCGCATAGCTCTCTTAGGAAGGCACTTTCAAGTGTCCTTAGAACAAGAGTCACGCCTTCGTGCGTTGACACGTATTGCTGAGTCACGTTACATTGCCATCGCGTGTAGGGCCTAAGTCAGGCCACACTGTACCAGTCATAACAAAGATGCAGATGGGCCAGAACGATGTGAAATAAGATGGAAACAAAGATATCGTTCGCATGGTGAGTAAGACAATGCATACCAAAAACCATTAGTTGTGGAATTATGAACATGTGAAGATGCATTACACACAAACTTTTTACAACGGCCCTGCAAGCGATATTGCCTGGGCAAGGAATGGTGTGAAAGGAGTAAGTGAGAATGATGTGAAATGAATCGAAACTTCTTTGCACCAGCCATGCGAAAAATTGAATTTGCGAATGATGTGAAAAAGGCTTCCGAAGAGGATTAGCCACGGATGGTTTTTGGACAGTAGGGTGTGATTGGTGTGAAATGAGTCAGTGAATACAGTTAATTGGCAGTATGTGTAGCAAAAAGGCCAGGCGTAATTTGCGTGCATCGTGGATGAAATATTCATGTTGGAAAACCAAGCAAAATGCTGTACAGATGCATAATGAAGGAGGAAGAGTAGAGTCAGTAAAAGTAACAAACGACATATTATCCTTTAAAAAGAATGACACAGTCTGAAATTTAATTTTCTTTGCCAATATCATTCGCAATGTCACGTGAAGATTCTGCGGTTGATTCGGAAAGGATAGGATTCTGACGCGTATATTTTTCCACATGCCCTTGGAGGGCGAGTTTGTCTGCATTGTCTTGCCAAGGCGTTGCAATGGTAGAAGATGTTGAAGTTGCAGCGGATTGAAGTCAAAGATACATGATGCTATCCAAAGTGACGACTGCACGAGATAGCTTGACAGAGGTTGAATTGTTAGTAGCATTGTCTTCAAAGAAAAATAGTTTTCCAGTAAAAGCAGCAAATGTGCCCGCAGTCGGCAAACGAGTAGGGGGATCAGGCCATTTCAGTCCTTTTTCAAGGATGGCACGTAACACCATTATTTTGGGCTGGTTACTGCAAGAGATATGTTGCAACGGTGATAGGATAAAGCTGTGGGTCGCCTTGTTCATGGAAGTGACCATGCCAGCACAAGTGATTTGAGCCGGAATTTTGCAGGCTGCAATAGCACCCCACACTATCACCGGAACAGGTTTCATCTAAGTAGCAATGAGACATTGTATGGTGTGTGCAAAAGAAAAACAAATGTACGTCCCAAATATTGCCTACCAGTTTAAAATCATCATTCACTTCATTCGCACACCGTTCTTTTAAGCCTGTGTGAAATGATACCACCTGTATTCGGAGCAGTGGGTAAGACAACGATCATGAAAGTCGTTAAAAGTACAGTAGCAAATATGTCGTATATGCCATCTAAGATGTCAATTTCGCCATTCTTTTGGCGATAACGAAGAGAGGATGCAATGAGGCAACGTTGTTTCACTGGTCTGGAGCAAAACAATAGAGCGTCCACAGCAATCGTCTTGTCGTCACCTGATACAGCACACGAATCTTCGAGGAAAGCACAACAACAAATAGAGAAAGTTCCGGGCTGAGAATGAGCCATGTCTGAAGTGGTGGGTGAGCAGGTGAAGCGATACAAAGCTCGCTGAGCACTTATTATAGGGTGGGTCCCATGCAAGATGTAAAATAGGAGTGTTGGCATTTCAAATTTTTGGAGTCGATTGTTTTATTAAGGGGTTCGCGTTAGAGACACATTCCTGCAAGAGTGAAAGACAGTAAAAACCGATATAGAACACTAAGACATTTGTAACGTGTCATACATAAGTACAATTACACATAGAAGACATACAAGTTCTCATTTGATTCAACAGTCAAGTTCACGACATCTGAGCTGCCTTACACTTTCCGATTTGCTTTCCCTTGGCTTCGGTAGAGCGAGTGTATCTTCGAGCTCTTTCCTGCAAGGCACGGCCATCGTTGTCTTCTACAACATTTTCTACAGGTGGGCTAGTCTTCCTTTCGGTTTTGTTGCTTGCACATGTTAAATGGGCGACGGTGTCCACAGAAACATTGAGTTGAGTGACACCCTGCACATTACTTTCATCCACATGATCATCTGAACATCACAGTCTTCCAGTGAAGGACACTAAAGCTTGTCCTGTCAGTAGATCGAGTGGATGGGTTGAAGATGGTGAGTTGCGATCGAAGTACACCTGAATAAATAACGATTCTTGTTTGGTAGCACCAGAAACAAACTGCGCATGCCACAGAGTGAACATGTGGTTAACGCTGTCACTGGTGCACACAGAGCCACCACCAAAAACCATGGCAGGAACCTCGCTCACGAGAAGACAAGCTTCCATCGGAATCGGAATGGGTTTTAGCTAAATGAAAGCAAAAATGAGCAGAGAAGAAAAAGATAATGCTATCTCACTTGCATCAGAAATGTTGCCCATGAGTCTGAAAGCTTTATCAGGAAGAAGAGGACTGGGTTCAATTATGCCAGGATGAAAAGAGACCATCTGTAGTACAAAAAGAAGTTGCATCAGTTGCAAATACAAATTGTAAGCATGAAATACTAAACTGTGGCAACAATGTCATAAAGCCCTTCGCTCAATATGACTTTGTCATCACCTTTGTAGTAGCTCAGGCTACAAGCAATCTCCCCCTTCGAATTGTCAGGTTTTCTTTCAAAGACGTACGCGTCAACAACGATTGACCGCAGTTTACTTGGTACCGGTCGTGTGTTTTGCAGTCTTGCATGGCTAGAAAGAATGAGGCAACCAGAGCTTGCAGAAGATATAGTGTAGCAGGAAAGGTCTTTTTTGCATATGCTATCTCCAGAAAATCATGTTCATAAATACATACTTTGATGGCAGAGACGGAAGCAGCGAAAAAGGTATAGCGAAAACAGATAGATGCTAAGCCTCCTACAAGTTTTCCATGCAGCTGTATTTGAAATCGTGTTAATGATATGACAAATAGCATAATTTGCACCATATACTACTGTGTGGGTCATCTTGAGCACAACGGTGAAACGCTGAGCATACACAGGGTACGCACCATCATAAAATGGTAAGGACTGTGTTAAGGAATGACCTCATGGAACACCACATTTTTCATAGAGTTATTTTTTTCATCATGAGGCAGAATACAGTTCAAAGTGCGAATATGTCGACATATTGACAAGGCAATGTATAGTTGTCTGTGCGTGAAACAGGGTGTCACAGGTCGACACTGACAACTTCAAAAGTTTGTCCTTGCGACTTATTAATTGTCATCGCAAAAGAAAGTGTGACCGGGAATTGCAATATTCACAATTGGAAAGGGACATCATGATTGGCAGATGTGTTGCCACGGCTCGGCTAGACTCGGCTCGGCTGGGCTAAGCATGGCTCGACCAAAACGGGACGAGCCAAGCCGAGCCACTCCCAAATAAAGTGGCTCGAGCTCAGCTTAGCCAGCTAGAGCCGAGTGTCAGATGACTCGGAGTGGGATGGGGTGAGGCTGGGTGGGCGAGGCGGGGTGCAGTGGTGTGGGGCAGGGTGGGGAAGAAATAATGAACATTGTAGTCGTGACTAATCAATAAAAATGTGTGTGTGTGTGCATAAAGAGGGGATGATGGAGAGGGAGGGGGAGATGGGGGGTGAGAGGGAGGGGGGAGGGGGAGACGGTGTGTGAGGGTGAGGGGGGAGGGGGAGACGGTGTGTGAGGGTGAGGGGGGAGGGGGAGACGGTGTGTGAGGGTGAGGGGGGAGGGGGAGACGGTGTGTGAGGGTGAGGGGGGAGGGGGAGATGGTGTGTGAGGGTGAAGGGGAAGGGGGAGATGGTGTGTGAGGGGGAGGGGGGAGGGGGAGGGGGAGACGGTGTGTGAGGGTGAGGGGGGAGGGGGAGATGGTGTGTGAGGGTGAGGGGGGAGGGGGAGACAGTGTGTGAGGGTGAGGGGGGAGGGGGAGGCAGTGTGTGAGGGTGAGGGGGGAGGGGGAGACAGTGTGTGAGGGTGAGGGGGGAGGGGGAGACAGTGTGTGAGGGTGAAGGGGAAGGGGGAGATGGTGTGTGAGGGGGAGGGGGGAGGGGGAGACGGTGTGTGAGGGTGAGGGGGGAGGGGGAGATGGTGTGTGAGGGTGAGGGGGGAGGGGGAGATGGTGTGTGAGGGTGAAGGGGAAGGGGGAGATGGTGTGTGAGGGGGAGGGGGGAGGGGGAGGGGGAGACGGTGTGTGAGGGTGAGGGGGGAGGGGGAGATGGTGTGTGAGGGTGAGGGGGGAGGGGGAGACGGTGTGTGAGGGGGGAGGGGGAGACAGTGTGTGAGGGTGAGGGGGGAGGGGGAGGCAGTGTGTGAGGGTGAGGGGGGAGGGGGAGACAGTGTGTGAGGGTGAGGGGGGAGGGGGAGACAGTGTGTGAGGGTGAAGGGGAAGGGGGAGATGGTGTGTGAGGGGGAGGGGGGAGGGGGAGACGGTGTGTGAGGGTGAGGGGGAGGGGGAGATGGTGTGTGAGGGTGAGCGGGGAGGGGGAGACAGTGTGTGAGGGTGAAGGGGAAGGGGGAGATGGTGTGTGAGGGGGAGGGGGGAGGGGGGAGGGGGAGACGGTGTGTGAGGGTGAGGGGGGAGGGGGAGATGGTGTGTGAGGGTGAGGGGGGAGGGGGTGAACGGGGGTGATGGTGTGTGAGGGTGAGGGGGAGGGGGTGATGGGGGTGATGGGGAGGGGGGAGGGGGAGACGGTGTGTGAGGGTGAGGGGGTAGGGGGAGATGGAGTGTGAGGGGGTAGGGGAGATGGAGTGTGAGGGGGTAGGGGGAGATGGAGTGTGAGGGTCAGGGGGAGACAGAGTGTGAGGGTGAGGGGGGAGGGGGTGACAGGGGGTGAGGGTGACCTGGTGAGGGGGGAGGGGGTGAGGGGGAGGGGGTGAGGAGGGTGAGGGGGAGGGGGTGAGGAGGGTGAGGGGGAAGGGGTGAGGAGGGTGAGGGGGAGGGGGGGGGGGGAGGGGGTGATGGAGGGTGAGGGTGAGACAGTGTGTGAGGGGGAGATGGTGTGTGAGGGGGAGATGGTGTGTGAGGGGGAGATGGTGTGTGAGGGGGAGATGGTGTGTGAGGGGGAGATGGTGTGTGAGGGGGAGATGGTGTGTGAGGGGGAGATGGTGTGTGAGGGGGAGATGGTGTGTGAGGGGGAGATGGTGTGTGAGGGGGAGATGGTGTGTGAGGGGGAGATGGTGTGTGAGGGGGAGATGGTGTGTGAGGGGGAGATGATGTGTGAAGGGGAGACAGTGTGTGGAGGGGAGATGGCGTGACAGTGTGTGAAGGGGAGATGGTGTGTGAGGATGAGGATGAGGGGGGAGGGAAGACAAGGGGTGAGAGTGAGTGGGGAGGGGAGACAGAGGGTGAGGGTGAAGGGGGAGGGGGAGGGGGAGGGGGAGGGGGGGGGATGGGAAGGTGGTGAGTGAGGGTGAGTGAGTGGGAGGGTGACAAGTACAGAGGTGGATGCGTAGAAGGTGGGTGATGGGAGGGGTGATGGGGAGAGGGAGGATAAACTGGAGAGGGAGTGGGGGAGTCTCTTATTCTCCATCACTCTCTTCACCCTCACCCTCTTCTTCACCCTCACCCTCTTCTTCACCCTCACCCTCTTCTTCACCCTCACCCTCTTCTTCACCCTCACCCTCTTCTTCACCCTCACCCTCTTCTTCACCCTCACCCTCTTCTTCACCCTCACCCTCTTCTTCACCCTCACCCTCTTCTTCACCCTCCTTCTTCTCACCATTTCTGTCTTCTTACCCTCACCATCTTCATCATCTCCCTTATTCACCCTCCCCTTACCCTCATTCCCCCTCTCCTTCTTGTGCTCACTCTCCCCTCCATTTCTTCACCCTTATCATCTCTTTGCCCTTCCTCTCTTCTTCACAGTCACCATCTTCTTCACTTCCTTCATCCATTTCACCCTTGCCTTATTTTTCATCATCTTTGTCTTCTTCTTGTACTCTCTTATTCATCCTTCTCCTTCTCCTTCTCCTTCTCCTTCTCCTTCTCCTTCTCCTTCACACATTTCCTCTTTTTTATCCTCTGTATTTATTACCCTCACCTTCTTCTTTGACCTTTCCATGGACTTCATCCTTGCCCTCTTCTTCACCCTCTCCATATTCTTTACCCTTGTCTTCTTCATCCTCTTCATCTTCATCTTCCACTCTCGTGTTCACCCTCATTTTCTCATACTCACACATACTCTTGTTCACCCTCTCTGTATTCTTTACCCCTGCTGTCCCCATCTTCTTCACCCTTGCCTTCTTCTTCACCCTTGCATCTTTCTTCATCCTCTTTGTCTTTTTTCCCACTCCTTTTCCCATCCTCACCCCCTCATTCTCATTCTCCCTTGTTCTCATCCCCCTCTTGCTCTTATTCATCCTTTTTCTACTGTTCACTCTGTCCTTGTTTGCTTTCCCCTTTCCTCACCTTCCTCTCATCCCCTTCTTCACCCTTTCTGTCTTTTTCATCCCCTCCATCTGCTTCACCCTCAGGTAAGCATGACAGTCTCAGTGAAGATGTGACAGCAATGGTAAGAAGGACAGGGTGTAAGGGTGTGTGAGAGGGTGAGAATATCAGTGAAGGTGAGAATGAGAGGGTGAGGGCAAGGGTGAGAGGATGAAGGCAAGGGTGAAAGGGTGACAGTGATGGTGACAGGGCAACAGTGGCAGGGTGACAGGATGGCAGTGAGTGTGGGAGGATGGTGGTGGTGAGAGTGGAAGGGTGGTGGTAAGAGTGGGAGGGTGAGGGTGAGGGTGAGGGTGGGAGGGTGGCGGTGAGGGTGGGAGGGTGGCGGTGAGGGTGGGAGGGTGGCGGTGAGGGTGGGAGGGTGGCGGTGAGGGTGGGAGGGTGGCGGTGAGGGTGGGAGGGTGGCGGTGAGGGTGGGAGGGTGGCGGTGAGGGTGGGAGGGTGGCGGTGAGGGTGGGAGGGTGGCGGTGAGGGTGGGAGGGTGGCGGTGAGGGTGGGAGGGTGGCGGTGAGGGTGGGAGGGTGGCGTGAGGGTGGGAGGGTGGCAGTGAGGGTGGGAGGGTGGCAGTGAGCAAGGCAGGGTGGCAGTGAGCAAGGCAGGGTGGCGGTGAGCAAGGCAGGGTGGTGGTGAGCAAGGCAGGGTGGTGGTGAGAAAGGCAGGGTGGTGGTGAGCAAGGCAGGGTGGTGGTGAGCAAGGCAGGGTGGCGGTGAGCACAGCAGGGTGGCGGTGAGCAAGGCACGGTGGCAGTGAGCACGGCAAAGTGGCAGTGAGCATGACAGGGTGGCAGTGAGCATGGCATGGTAGTGGTGAGCATGACAGGGTGGCAGTGAGCATGACAGGGTGGTGGTGAGAGTGGCAGGGTGGTGGTGAGAGCTTTCACTATTTCACTCTTCAAGGTAGCAAAAGATGTGAGTTAAGTCATAGCAACACTGGCATTGTACATATACTTCAAACAAAAACAATTTCCATCTACTCAGCTTCTTCACACATGCTATTGAGAATACCCCTTATATCATCAATACCTCTGACATCCTCCCTTTCTTCCAGGTCATTTAACTCTTCATCTATGGCAATCCCTTCAGTAAAGTTCATCCCCCTCTTATACTTTGCCTGGAACTTAAGTATCTGTGTTGCCTCCACAATCTTTGGCTTGAGGCGGTTCCTCCTAGCAGTGGTTGTCTCCTTGCTGGCAGAGAAAACACGCTCACATGGGACTGAGGTCCCTTGAGCTGGCATCAAGTCCATGGCTAGCTTGTACAGTGTTGGCCACTGCTGCTTGTGCTCCTAGCATTAAGTTGTTGTTAATGCCCAACTCATAAGACACTGTCACATACCTGCCAAAACTGAATGATATCTTCATGGAATGCAACTGGGGCAGCTAGGTAGTTCTCAACTTCAGCCTCCAATGAAGTGGCCTGTGTCACAGAACGCTTCTTGCCCAGACCAAGGCGTGACAAAGTAGACCTCATATCAGATGCAGGGGCAACTGAAGAGTCTCTAACTGGGGGAGTGAAGGCTTGACCAGATGGTTCTGGAGATGCATACAAAGGTCTAAGCTGCTCAGGGCTTTAGTTGAGAAGTAGTCTTAAAAATTAAGAGTGCTTACTGCCTGAAGAAGCTGAGATTTAACATGAGCTGCAAAATGTGCTGAATGGTTCTCATTGAACCATTCAAGCTTTGAAACAGGGTTGAGAACTGCTCTCATTTACATAAGCAACTATTCAGCTTCATAAGAAGACTACTCACCAACTGCAAGTGAGTATGTTGGGTTGTCCAAAGTATGTTGATAGTATTCCTCCAACTTCTCAATTCCTGCATCAATAATGAACTCAGCTCTATACTCATCTGTCTTCAACTGTCTCAGAGAAGACAGGAAGCCCTCAAATGCAGGAACTGTGTAGCAGAGAGTTGGTGTCTTCTCATAGACAGTGCTTGTTGAAACAGGTGAGGGAGCTGATAGAGAAATCAATACAAAATTAGAAGCAGACAATATACACATACCTCAAGAACTCTCCCCATCATCTCAATCTCTTACCAATCCTCATGAGTCAATCCATGCATGTCAGACTCCCCAAAAAATGCATCAATCCCCTGACTCAAAAATTAACCTTTAAATTATTGAATTAAATTTTAAACATACTGATCTCAACTCAATGGCTCTAGTAATCATCAAATAGACTGATGACCACCTTGTCTCTACATCGCGAATCAATTGCAAGGGTTTCTTCTTCTGATCCACCAAGATTCTGGAAAAGAGGTTGCGCCTCAGTGATGAGGAGCGAATCTTTTAAAAAATAAGCTTATGAATCAAAAAAAATAAAAGTAGACTCACATGAGCAATTGCCTCTCTAAGCCTCTTAACTGGATCATACCCATCACCCCTCTCCATTGATTTTTCAATCATGGCTTTGCAAGTGAGGTTTACAATATGAGCAAAGCACCTAAAAAGAGTTAGAAAGTATATTTTATTCATCAGTTACTCACCTAATGTGACAGAAATTTGCAGAAAACTCAGAGTTGGGGACATCTTCCTTTATGAGACCTTCTAGGCTTTGCAACATAGTGAAGTTGTTGGAAGCATTATCTGTTGTCACCCAACCAATCTGTAAAAGAAACATGTCAGCTAAATTTCAATAATTAAAGAAAAAATTACCTTGCTTTCAAGATCCATTCTGTCAATGATAAAATAGAAGATATCAGCTAACTTCTGTCCAGTGTGGTTCTCAGGAACATTGACAAATCCAATAAGGTCAGCTCTAAGGGTTATTTTCTTCTGACCACCTTGCAGCTGAACCAGCTGTAGCCAATGGGCTGTAACAGCCATGTAAGACTTAAGATCAGGGTCAGACCACAGATCTGTGGTAAAAGAGACCCGTCCAACACTGGTTTTCTAAATAAAAAGTTAGCTTTTCCACACAAAAATTTAGTCAAGCCTTACAATAATGTCCTGAGACAAATTAGCAAGTGCCTCCTCACTTGTCTGAATAATACGCTTGTGCATAGTGGTCCGATGAGGGATATCCACCTCTCTGAGCTCAGGGCGAAGCATGAGACAGAGCTGTCTAAACTCCTCCCTCTCCACAATCCTAAGAGGCTAAAAATAATAATTAGTAAATGAGTGGATTTGAAAATAAAAATAAACCTGATTAGTTGCAACAATAAATTGAACCAGTCCATCAAGAAAGGCATCTTGAGAGAATGGGGCGCAGGCCTTAGCTTGATGCTGGAGAGGAAGGCCTGTGTGAAGTGCTAAGGCCTCTTCTCCTTCCTTGCCACTCAGTGTAATATTCAGCCTTTTACACTCACTAACCCACTCTGCAGAGTGATTACTGAGAAGGTGGGACCACAAGTTACTTGTAGCTGTACCACCACTGTAATGGTGAACAGAAGCTGGATTCTTGTCATTAAGATCCCTATAAATTTATTAGTTTATTAAAAGTTAAATCATAAAAAAGGCCTACAAGCAAAACTTGCACATCCTTTTCCCAGCATCATCAGCCACAAAGAACCTACTAATATCTTCAGCAGCTTTGCCACGCCTAGAGCCAGCTTTTGCCTGTCTTGCAATTCTTCTCTGATGGTGGCTTGGGGTTGCTGGGCCAGCATCAGGCACCACTGCAGCATCAGTGGCATCCTCCTGAGAGCCACCTGATACATCATTGAGGTTAAATGTCTCACGCGGAGGTGAGTGAATGTCTCCCTTCATTAAATTTGTTAATTAAATGAATAAAAAGATAATAAAATAAAGACTTACCTGGTTGGGATGCTGAACAGGGGTAGAGGCCGAAAAAACATCCCCCTCTTGCCCAAGATGATCTGAGGGGCCAGCTGAGGTACCAGGAGGTACCAGGAGCAGGAGATGAACCATCCTGCTCAAAGTGCACACGGCGTAGTGCAACTGGTGCCTGAAGGGTATCTGGTGGTGGAACTAACCACAGCATAAGCTCATGCACATATTATGTCACCAAAGACCTACCTTCAAGCTGAAAGGACATCTCCAAGGCCCCACCAGGAAGGTCACGCTGTTGACCCTGATTTTTCGCAGTCCTTGGCCTTTTTGGAGTCCTTTTGGGGGTAGAGGGAGCCCTCTTCCTAGATCCAGCCATGGTAGATAGAGTAGAGTGTGATACAAAAAGAATTAGAGCAGTAGAGCAAGTGGATGAGCCAAGATTAACCAGAGATCAACAGAGATCAAGCAAGACGAGACTTGGAAGGAACTGAGACGAGACGTGGGAATGCAGCCACTTCACTCGATGATCGCGATGTGTGTCGAATAGCACAATTCCGTGCTTTATTTTGTATTCCGTATACTTGGTTTAGAGTACTTTATTAAACTATCTACTATTACATGTTTATAAACTGATCATCATCCTCCTCGGAGACCTCCATCGTTCCTGCGTGAGGTCGTTCTCATTGCCCACAAGTACACCCATAACGTGTGGGTATGTGTGCACATGCACATCCGCAAGCCACATATTGCATGCTTGAAACCTACATACACAAAGGGCACAGCGATGAGAAAGGGGGAGGGCGCAGGGGAGGAAGTGGCGAGCATTGAGGGAGAGGGAGAGGAGGGATCCGAGCGGGATCCTTCCTTCCCCTCTCCCACGCCGCTTGGGGAGGGAAGCATCTGTGGGGGAGACCGGTCAGAGCGAGAGGGAGGGAGGAAGTGGTGAGGCGGCGAGGGAGAGGGAGAGGAAGGATCCGAGCGGGGTCCTTCCTTCCCCTCTCCCGTGTCACTCGGGCAGAGAAGAGCCGTCAGCGTGGGCACGAGGGGGAGGTGCAGGTGACGAGGCAATGGGGGAGAGGGGGGAGAGGAGAAGGGCGACGGCGTGCAGACGAGAACCGTCGATACGCAGGTAGCGCACATGGTGCGGTGACTGCGTGCCGACAGGAATGTCTGCCTGCGTGGCGCGACGCAGCGTCCAGGGGTGACGAGCAGGGGTGGGGTGCAGGCGCGATGGGTGGCGGGCAATGGGCGATGGGGGAGAGAGGAGAGAGGGGAAGGGCGACGGCGCGCAGACAGAACCGTCGATACGCAGGTAGCGCACGTGGTGCGGTGACTGCGTACTGACGGAACGTCTGCCTGCGCGGTGCGACGCAGCGTCCGGGGGTGACGAGCAGGGGTGGGGCGCAGGCGCGACGGGTGGCGGGCGATGGGCGATGGGCGATGGGTGATGGGCGAGAGGAGGGAGAGGGGAAGGGCGATGGCGCGCAGACAATGAACAGTCGATACGCAGGTGGTGCACATGGTGCGGTGACTGCATACCGACGGAACGTCTGCCTGCGCGGCGCGACGCAGCATCCGGGGGTGACGAGCAGGGGTAGGGCGCGCGATGGGTGGCGGGCGATGGGCGATGGGGGAGAGAGGAGAGAGGGGAAGGGCGACAGCGCGCAGACGACGAAACGTCGATACACAGGTGGCGCACATGGTGCGGTGACTGCGTACTGACGGAACGTCTGCCTGCGCGGTGTGACACAACGTCTGAGGGTGACGAGCAGGGGTGGGGCCAAGTGGGATGTCCGACGGGTGGCGCGAGATGGGCGATGGGGGAGAGAGGAGAGAGGGGAAGGGCGACGGCGCGCAGACGATGAACCGTCGATACGCAGGTGGCGCACATGGTGCGGTGACTGCGTGCCGACGGAACATCCGCCTGCGCGGCGCAACGCAGCATCTGGGGGTGACGAGCAGGGGTGGGGCGCAGGCGCGACGGGTGGCAGGCGATGGGCGATGGGCATGGGCGATGGGCGATGGGCGAGGCGAGGGGGGAAGGGAAATGAGGGAGGAGGATTCACCTGTCCCCGCCGCTGCAGCTGGCAGCTCCTCCAACTTAGATTGACTGGCCAGTGTGGCCTCCTTGACTCAGAGGCTGAGCCAGCTCGTTCCTGGCTCGGTTGACTTATTCGAACAGCGTGTCAGACTCTCACTGGCCAGCAAGCCCTGAGTCCCCGACTCAGCCACCTGCCCAATCGGTCGTGACCGAATTGGGCGATGGCTCAGCCAGCTGAGCCCAGCTCAGCCAACTTGTGAGCCATAGCTGGGCCAGTTTCAGTCATGAGCCGATTGATCGGCTTGGCTCCACTCAAAATGGCTTGGCTCGGCTGGCTCAGCCAATTTGAGCCGAGCCGTGGCAACACTAATTGGCAGATATCAGTTTGATTCTCAGAATTAGGATGGTTTGCGCTGAGAACAGCTGTACCTCCAGAATTCATGGAGCGATGCCAGTAAGAATACCATTGGAGCCATTGCACATGCCCTCTCTTGGTTGTAAATTTCGCAAAATCATGATAGGACAACCGAGTTTTAGACATAGGTGTGCGAGGGGAAATCCAGACGGTGTTATGCTGTGTAAAAACTCAGGTGGATAATCTGCTTCGTCGGGCAAGTGAGATGCGGGATCCAGGGTGAGATCGTTGGCCCATAGCTCATGTTGTTGACCGGGAAAATTACAGAGAACAACTTTGTTGATTTCATGTGCTTGACTGTTTTGAGGTGCCATATGCGTTTTTACCAATTTGTGCAATACTGGTTGCTCCGCATCGTTCAGAAATTGGTGGAAATATAATGGTCCACACGATCTGGAGTAGAGAGATGCGCATCAGGATGCAAGAAAACAATAAGATGAATATGAGGAAGGCCCCTCTTCTGGTATTCCATGGTATAAACATATCCGATGGCTTCACCAAAGACGCGACGTTTCATAATGTCATGTAATAATGCAGTAAACTTGAGATTGAAAACTCGCACGACAATATCTGGCCTGTCACTTGCAAGTTGACCGGGAAGCAAAGCTTCGGTAACCTCGACCCATCCTGGATTAGCAGTAAATGCAATGAAGAGGTCAGAACCTTTAAAAATCCTAAGCAATGCAAGCACATCTTGCAAATTTTTTTGCATGAAATGGGGCCCAGATGTGAAACTGGATGGTAAGATTACTTTGCAACCGACTGTGGACAAGTCAAGTCCTTCACACAATGCATCCATGAGTCCACAATATAGCTCCACACAAATGTTATGCTGATTATGTCGAATCCGCTCCAGTTGAGAATGTTCGGCTGCTGCCCACATATCAACTATGAGTTCCTGAAACAAAAAACCTGCACAATAGTAATGATCGCTTTCGATTTCATGGGGCCGGATGTGGAGACAATGTTTTAGGAAATCACAAAACGTGATGAATTGTCTTGTGCCAGGACCGTAGCATTGATTATGAGACATAGTGTAAGGGAGTTCATCGTTCCAACCATCTTGACCGGTAGGTGCGAGCAAAGGGAAATGTAATGCAATATACGAAGGATGAACTTCTGTTATGCACATCAAAGCACCCCCACAAGCACAAATGATAATTTCTCTTGCGTTCGTAAGGGTGTCCACATCTCCAGGAATAATGGCAGCCAGCTCATGTGATGTTGACGGAACATTATACCAATGACGATCTGTCGCACAAAGAAAGTCCAAGCGAAGACGATAGTCAGGCAAATTTGTCGCACGGGAAAGGGTTGCTGCCTGCTCATATACTGGAATAAACAGATTATACATCACCAAAACTTTCTGTAATGTCGACATCGTCTCTTTGCGGGTTTGCAGATTATTATTACTTCTGTGTTGGAGAGCCTCCATGGGATTGTAAATATATAATTGGCTGTACAAAGGAGGAAGACATTCTCAGGAAGTAAAGGCCTGATTTGATGAAAAATTTCGTCTTGTATCTTGTACATCAGAGGTTCACAGCCATCGAAAATGGTTCCATCTAAACAAAATGATCCTCCAGCAGAGGTGAACGCAAATGCCTTATTGTAGCAATGAATATGAGAACAAAACTCTCTCGCATCGTCTTCGTCAGCTTCATAAAGTTGAGAAAGCTCGTGTGGTATAGGTATGACATAATCGATTACCACCTTGCCTTGCAGGCAGCACACGCCATATTGAGCGTTTGCGACCAAACTTTTAACACGCCTTTCTGATAACCAATGCAATGCATGGCATTGTTTACACTGGTGATTCATTCTCCCAAGGTAATGCGCCTCCCATGTAAGGAAAGAAGAAGACTATTCAAGGTGAGTATGTGAGACTGAACAGAACGTATGGCATTACCTGGTCAATGCAGATGCCATCATTATTATCGTCTACTAAATCATCATCTTCTGGAATAACGGTAGAATGTGTTGGCACATCCAGAACCTAAAGAAGGTATATTCTTAGCAATGTGAAGACATCTTTTGCTCACTAACCCTTTCTTCCTCGCGCTCCTAATCACAAGAAAAATAATAGCCAATGAATCACTTGTCGAGGGAAAGAATCATTAACATATGTACCTTTTCTTTCTGCTCTCAGAAATGGCGAGCACATTGGGCAATAGATCTTGCAGATTGCACGATAGGGGGAATACTGTTTCTCATATCATATTCCTCCTCATCCACATTATGTCGTGCATGTAACTAACAGCTTTTGAGTCGAATAAAAACAAAATATCACAAAATCCAACCTTTTCTTCACGTTCTTGCATACGATGGTGACACTGTCCTATTGAGCATGCAGAAGTCATGACAGGAAAGTTTTATGAAATAGGGGTGCTATGCAACGCACACATAAAACGGCATTACAAATCAACTATGCTGAGTTGCCGAGACCTGCAAAAGGAATACAATGCAAGTTGGAGTAGACAATGCATGTGCTTAACAGAGAAAGAAATCACTACCCCAAAAAAGAAACAGGGAGTACCAAAATTACAAGAAAACAGTTGTGTTTTTTAGTCCAAACGTGCGTGATCAATTTGTTATGACACGGCAGAAGAAAGTTGCTTATTGGTGTAATTGTGAATATCAGTGCAATCATGTACACATGTGGTATATGGTGTAAAAATAAGTCTGCATTTTAGGGACACACAAAGAGAAATCTTACAACATTGCTCCATGGACAAAATTGTTACAATTATGTACCAGCAAAGATTCCAACTCGGATGTACCAGGCTGTGTGGTGGTTGATTGCACCAGATATTGGTGGGCCTGCAAGTGTGCCAAGTGAAAAGACAGTGATTTACATGCTCGTGTGGCGTCCAATATCAGTGTACTCGTCGAGCGCTATCATCGATGCACCGAGAAGGGCTACAAATGCGCTGGACCAGAGCCCAGCTGTCCCACGTGCATATGGCCATGTTATCGCCAGCACACTGCCAAGGAAAGTTGCAGGTATTGTTCGTGATGGCGGGTTGCAAATGAGCCACCACGGATATTTACAAAGAATGCATCATGAAGAAGGAAGGAGAAGAAAGCAGAAAGCCTGACTGCATGAAGTCAAAGGACACCAGCGCTCAGTTTGCTCATCGCGTGCCAATGGTGCCAACTCGTGAAGTTAAGCAACGTGGTCGCTCGTATTTCTCGCGCGTGCATCGACTCAACCACTCACCTACACACCTCCTCACCTTCTCGTCCATCCTTCTTGTCTTATAAGTTTTCTTCTAACTTCTAAATAACAATGGTGAGTAATATTACCATTCATTTAAACAACAACTTACTAATTTTCACTGTTCTTCACTGCCTTGCGCATTGTCGTTGTGGCCGTGTACTGGCTAGTGATCAAAATTGTTGTTGTTCCTGTCGAGGGATTGGTGAGTGGTTCTTTTCTCCATCTTCAACTGTATCGAGTCTTACCTTTGCAGTTGTGCATGAATGACTGGTGGGCGGAGCTCAGGCTCACCGCAGGTTTGACCTTCGCTACCATCGAGCGTGGTGAGGTATTTGACCGTGCGATCCCTATGCGGATCCGGTTCCCCTGGGAGCTTCACGTGTGTGCTGTGGTTTCGCAGATTATGGAGATGGACACCTCAGAACGTGTTTGAACGTGGGCAAGGGAATGTAAATAGAAACAATGGAGTGGAATTATAAAACATGATTTGGCTTTCACGTCCTTACACTGTGTATTGCACAGTCAGAGTGAATGAGAGACAAAAGTGATAAGATTATTAGATCTCTAGATAAGATTGTTAGATGTACTGGCTGGCGCAAATTGAGATGTCGGTCATGTGATGTTGGTAAGTAAATGTTTCAGACAGGTGATAGGTCTATAAAAATAATAATAATTAAAACAGGCCAGCAATAGAGCAGACAGACAAGCTCACAAATAGATGCAACATTACGACTCATGTGCAACTTCAGCCTCCGAGAGGTGACATCTTCGAAAAGTGGATGATTAGTTCTGGTATTTGTTGTACAGGCAAATTGTGATATGTGAAACTGCAGGTACCCACATAGATATTGCCTTATGACATCTTGCTTGGCTTGTGCTTGTGCAGAGGCATTGTAGGTTGTCTGGCTGTGATATATTCTCTGTTTGCACACCTTTGTAATGAAAATTTCTTTATTTATTTTTTAACCACAAAGGCTCACCAAGCACACGTTGGCTGCCATTTATGAAACCACAAGTCAGTAGACGACTGATGGAGTTGCACACATTCAATGGGCTTCAATCTGTTGTAACCTGCTGAAATGTAAGAGAAAACTTCAAAGAAAACGAAAACTGTATATCAAAATATGAAGATACAAGAAAACAAAAGTACGCACAAAGAGAAACCTCACTGTGTCATAAGTGAATGTCACATTCAGTGGGCTTCAATCTGTCATAACCTGCATAAACCAAAACATAAGAGAAAACTTCAAAGAAAATGAAAACTGTATATCAAAATATGAATATGCAAGAAACCAAAAGTATGCACAAAGAGAAACTCGCTGTGTCATAAGCGAATGTCAAACTCATCAGCTAAATCATCCAATCTGCACATCACCTGAAAACAGTCCCGCAAGTGGAAACAGATAGCTGAAATGGCAACGCACAATCGTAAAATTGGCAAAATAGACATCCACAACATGAGGTGACATGATCAAATAAGATTCTGATTACGACGTGGCCATTTCAATCAGCGTTGATAACAACAGTGTCAAAAATTGCAGACAGAGATGCAACAACACACGAGAATAAGACACTGTGGCAAATGCACATTGATGTTTCAAACTCCGAAAATCTCCGAAGACAAAGAGCCAAACACATGCGGCGCACCTGTTGGTATACTGTGCAAGAAGTACATGACATCGAAGGAGAACACATATTTTATTTTACGGGCACATTCACAGAATACTATGAAACAGAACATGAGGCATATGAAGTCCGATATGGTCAATGTTTGCATTGTTAGCCAGGAAGAAAGTAGCTTCCAAGAAAAAGAAGCGGAACAAAGAGCAAATCTTACTCATGTACTCTATGTTTTGTAAGAATAAACGATCCACCGAGTGGCGCAAAAGTGCTCACACCTTTCCACATGAGGAGCACAGTCATCAACCAGTTGCACTGTGAACACGCATGTCACTGTCAATCACTTCTTCACCCAGAGGCTGCACGCTGTCAGCGTTGATGTTCATAGAGTGAATGTTGTCCACAATTGGATCTTCTCGTTTCTTTGTCTGCAGAACAATAACAAGACACCGTCAATACCATGCAACGTGTGTGAACATATGATACATACTTCCGGTGCAATTTGCGTGTCATCATCTTCAATGAGCGAAGCGACAGTTGCCTGTGTTTGAGACACATCCGCCATTTGCTCATCTCGTTCATTTATCTGCAGAAAAAGAACAAGACACGGTTAAAATATTTGGATGTGCACGAACAAATGATACAAACCTCCAATGTAGCGTGTGCGTCCTCATTACCTGCAAGTGAAGTGACTGGAGGAGTCTTTACTGCACTACAGGTAGCAATGTTGTGATTGGAGGAAAGAGAAGGAGACAATGGAAGTCTAGGCCTGCGCTGAGGTCGCTGACACGTATTGCGTTGACAGTCGGTGTCGTCTTCCACAGAATGCAAGATTGTATCTGTATCGTTGTCCAATTCATCTACACTGGATTCCTCCTCCTCCTTGTCATTTTCTTTCAACTGAGATGCCTTTGACTTTCGCCACTTAGACTTTCGATGTGGGCAGGTGGGTGAAGTACAAGTTCACTTGCTCATAACAATGTCTTCATCTTCAATCAGTGGTGGATAACGCAAGTAGTACCAATGTGAATAATCCGCATGGGCTACAACATCAGCCTTGTAATGATCATTGCAAAGACGGAAGAAAGAACAATTTCACTCCAGTTCTTTGTAAAACATGAGAAAAAACCAAGGAACTTTACTCCAAGGCGCGCCAATGTGGCCGTGGGCATCGCAAATTGTCTGCCATATTGCCTTCAATTGCATTTGCAATTCATGAATGTCTGCTCTTGTCAGTGTCGTGCTGTCTTCATGCTGTAGAAACCACATCCTTGCG
The DNA here is from genome assembly GCA_015025155.1 of Lactarius quietus. Classification (NCBI taxonomy): domain Eukaryota; kingdom Fungi; phylum Basidiomycota; class Agaricomycetes; order Russulales; family Russulaceae; genus Lactarius; species Lactarius quietus. The sequence continues at coordinate 131,124 of WITN01000058.1, forward strand.
CTTTCATCCTCGTCCACCTTCTTCTTCTTTCATCCTCCATTTTTGCGCTGCAACTTGTCCCACTTCCTCTTTTCGTCCAAATACGCCTGCTTATGCCAATACATAACATCGGGAAATTCAGACAGATCCAAGGGGGTCGGAAAAATAACGCGTGAGCTGGGGCATATTGCAAGACATTCGGTCGATCCACTTTCTTCCTTGGCTGCGCTATAGAAACATCAAACATTACCAACAAGCAAGTTAAGAGAACGGATAAAACGCACCGCTTCGACTGAGAACGGTTTGCACTCTGCATCGGAACAATGATACCAAATGTCTCAATGTACATTTCCAATTGCAAGGAGTATCTCATATTATCTCTGAATAACTTCATAAAAGCTTCATTCTTCGCAGTGAGCAATTCTCCTTCAGTAGCATCTTGTAGAATAGCCTGTTAGTGAAAGCATGTTATATTACTCACATACAAGCTTAAAAAAAAAATAATGAACCTGAACATCCAGACTCGCAAATCAATTGAGGGACTGCTGATTCATTCGTGTTGTAAACACAAAAATAGGGTAAAAAAAAAAAACAACAAACCTCTGCATTGACATCTGCGTCTTGAACAATGGACTGTTCATCAAACAGTGTTATGGCATGTATACACACTGTAAGAAAAAAGAGCGTACTGCGGTATCCATAGCGGAGAAAGTGAAAAGACAATGTTGATAATATGTTGCGATTCATTGTTCTTAAAGGAAGAAATGACTAAGCGCGGCAATCTACTTTGGCACCACACAAATTAGCTGGCATAAGAAACATTGCAACAGTCTAACACAGAGAGATGTAAAACACAAAGGACAGAAACAAAAATGGGGTTGTGCAAAAAATTAAAGCGTCGCTTGAGTGGGCATCAATCTATCTTTAACTGCATCAAACAATACGTAAGAGGTATTGTCGAAGAAAATGAAAAATGAAGAGGAAAAGAAAAAAACAAGGCAATGCACGGAATGGAAACGAAAATGGGGTTCTGCAAAGAATTGGAGCATCGGTTGCATGATGTAAGAAGTGAAGAGAAAAAGAAAACAGGCAACACACGGAACGGAAACGAAAATGGGGTTGTGCAAACAATTGAAGTGTCACTTGAGTGGGCGTTGATCTATGATAACCAGTATAACACAAAATGTAAATGCGAATGCTGCAGAAAAACACGAGCAATAATACAAACGGAAATAAGGTTGTGTTAAGCTAACAAATGTGTATGCCAAGAACCAAAAGGAGTTGCATAACGAAAGGAAGAGTCGCTTAACACATCAACTGCAACAACAATGCTCCTGGATCAAAAAAGTGTCAACCTTGATGCATGAGTGCAAAGAAGCATGTCATAGGCGTGATCACAGCGATTATCTAGTCAGTGGAAGAATGATGTGTTCCTGGATCCCAAAAAAGGGTCTATCTTGATGTGTTTGCATGCACATTCACTGTGGAGTGTTGCTAGTGCCAGCGTTAATGTATGCATGAAACGTAAATAGAAGCAATGCAGATGACTTAGTCGCGCCAATTAGTTCTGCCAAAAATGGAAATTGAGCTGCACAACAAATGTAAAATTCGCTTGAGATATCACGCACACCAACTTTTGAGTCAGCAGAAACGCACTAAAAAAAATGTACGCACAATGAGAAACTTCGCTTGTGACCTCCGTTGTTTTAGAAACACAGTTCAATGGTCTCGTGGTCGCATTTTGTTCCCAATAGAACAATCAAACATGTAAGAACTGTAAAATACCATGTGAGATAGATAGAGACGGAAGAAGCCATACATAGGTAAAATTTGACGTGAGCAAACACTAAGGGAATAAACTGTAAGAATGCAAAGGCATATGCACAAGAGGAGACAACGGTGTTGCAAAAGAACACACCATGCAACACTTCACAAGGACACAGGGAGTTGACACTATCCTCAGAATATGAACATGATGTTCAGATTGCGATGGATGATTAAGTATGGGGAGAACACCTAGGCAGGCGTCTTATTAATATTTCTAATTTCGAAGCATGATCTTAATCAAACCACACCAAATACCGCATAAACCTCATACTCCGATGATTTAAAAGACCAGAAGACTGACATGGCGAAGCCATACCATATTGAGGCAGAATACCAGGTCCAATCTGCTGTTGGAACAGGAGAAAGACTATGAATAAAGAGAAAAAAATGTCACCTTGAAAGGCCTCGTAAAAGAAAGCTAGCACAGCGACACATAGCTGGAATATGCATATCAAAATGAGGGGTAATAGTGGGCACCAAGCAGAACAGAGATCTACAATATGATGTGACAGAAACACACAAGAAAAACACGAAATAGAGGCAAGATAGGGGCACAGCATGAAAATGAGATGTCATTACTGCGTATGCAAAATAAGCAAACACATGCGTGACCAGGTGATCATTTCAGAATCCGACTACAAAGTGGCAAATTCAATCAGTGCCGACAAGAACACTGCAAAAAAAATGCATAGGAAAATGCAAGAACACACAAGAATAATACGATGAAGTGTAATCATCGTTCAATTCAATAGCCCATGGATTTTATAAACATGGGATGAATAACACTGTGGCAAATGCACATAATAATTTCAAACTCCGAAAATCTCCGAAGACAAAGAGACAAACCCATGCATATTAAAGTATAGTATAGATGATATAGACATTGCTACCAGGACCAACCTGGGAGACCACATTAACACCATCAAGGATGTTTTAAATGTAGCCTTGAAATATGATCTATACTTCAAACCAGAAAAATGCACCTTTCACTCAACATCGCTTGATTACCTGGGGGTAATCCTTGAAAAGGGGGTAACACACATGGACCCTATCAAAATTGTGGGTAAAAAAGACTGGCCCACACCCAAAAAGGTTAAGGATGCACAATCTTTTCTTGGTTTTTGCAATTTTTATCGCCTATTTATCAAGGGTTTTGCAGCAATTGCAAAACCACTCTATGAGCTTACAAAAAAGACGACTGAGTGGACCTGGGGCCAGAAGGAACAACATGCGTTTGAGACACTAAAAAGGAGAGTTACAAGTGAGCCGGTACTTGCGCATCCAATACTGTAGGATCAATTCGAATTAGAAGTGGATGCATCAGGCTTCGTGGTGGGAGCAGTGCTACTCCAGAGAAAAACTGATGGCAAAAGACATCCCATAGGATACTATTCTGCGACCCTGAACGCAGCAGAGCACAACTATGATATATATAACTTAGGACTGCTAGCCATTGTGAAGGCACTACGACACTGGAGACCCCTACTAGCAGGATCACCACACAAAATCATGGTGTTTTCTGATCACATGAACCTACAATATTGAAGGGAACCACAGAAGATTAGTCAACAAGTCGCAAGGGAAGTACTAGAACTGTCAGAGTATGACCTTGAAATTCACCACATCAAAGGAATGGCAAATGGACAGGCAGACGTGTTGTCAAGAAGACCCGATTATGATCAAGAGGAACAAGACAATGAAAATGTCACGGTACTACCTGATAAATTATTCATATGAACCATGAATACACATCATACGGGAATGCCAATACATCCAACAACAATATTCACAGTAGAAGAAATGACCTTGACTAGTACCAGAGACTTGCAGGATGAAAAGATTGTCAAACCATGGGTGGATCCCCACAAGCTGAAGAAAATCAATGGTGTATGGTACAAGGAAGGAAGACGAGTGGTCACCAAGGGAAGTGAAGAAAGAAAAAAAATCATAGCTACTCACCATGACACACCAGTACACGGCCATCCAGGAATCAACAAAACCGGCAGAATAGTGGAACAATACTACTGGTGGCCAACACTGCATCAAGAAGTGCTAGCATATGTCAAAGGCTGCACAGAGTGCCAAAGGCATAAGGTTAATAATAGACCTATCAAAGCCCCCCAATGACCAATATTTCCAAAACCAGAAGCTATGCCATTTGAGACTATCGCTCTTGACTTCATCACTAAATTACCAATCACACAGGGATACAACTCTATTCTCACAATTACTGACCATGACTGTACCAAAGCCTCTATATTCATTCCCTGCAATGAAGAAATTGACACAGAAGAGACGGCGGCATTGTACATCAAACATGTCTTTGCGCGACATGGGCTTCCCTCCAAAATCATTAGTGATTGAGACCCTAGATTTGCATCCAAATTCACAAGAGAATTATGCAAACAATTGGGGATTGCTCAAAACATTTCAACCGCTTATCACCCCCAAATGGACAGCCAGTCTGAAAGAACAAATCAATGGCTGAAACAATATCTACATTTCTGGGTAAATGAGCCACAAGACAATTGGAACCTTTATCTTCCAATCGCAGAATTCACACATAACAATTGGCCCAGTGAGGCTACAGGGCAGTCCCCTTTCTTCCTATTTATGGGACACAATCCACATGCTGATTGGAATTCCACACCTAGTCTGATTCTGCAAGTGGCATTATGCTTAGATCAGCTCAAATAAGCAAGGGAACACACCCAGAAGCAAATTATCAAGGCACAGAAGTCATGGGTGAAACACAAGGAGACACCCCAATTCAAAATAGGAGATCGTGTGTGGCTAGAAGGTCGTCACCTGAGGACCCATCAGCTGAGCGCCAAGCTTGCACCCAAGTGACATGAACCCTTTCAGATTGTTCAGGTGATGTCCCCAGTTAATTATAGACTGGAATTACCCACCAAGTGGAGTATATATGACATCTTTCACATCAATCTTCTCACACCATTCCAAGAAACTTCCTTTCATGGACCAAATTTCTCAAGACCTCCCCCTGAATTAATTGATAGGGAAGAAGAATATGAGGTCGAGAAGATTCTAGACCAATGGCATTTTGGCAGAACAAGGTGCAAACAATTCCTTATCAAATGGAAGGGATACCCAGACTCAGAGTCACAGTGGGTCAACGCCACTGACATCCATGCCCCTGATGCTTTGGCTGAGTTTAAACAATCTTTAACTCCAACATCATCACGAATAAAGACAGGCAAGTCTAGCAAAGAAGCCCATCAGTTCTTCCTCCAAACTACTATGACCACTTCCCCTTCCTCTATCACTCAACATGTCCTCTCCTCTCCCACTATTGCCACCCCAGTTGTTGATCTCCACGAAGCTACCACCCAAGAAGTTGCAGCTGCCTTCTATCTCATCAGGCCAGGGGATTTTATCCCATCAACCCCTGACGTATGCAACCGCTCAGTCAGAGGACTGGATGAAGACTCAGAGGAGTTGGAGACAGGAGCAAATCCTCTCCGCCAGGACCTCCTTGTTCCACAAACGCTTATCAAGGTGCCAAGTGTCTTGGACATCAGTGAGGTGGTCTGAGTTCATGGAACTTGTAAGCAAACTGCCTTGTCATGTCCAGGTCACCCTCTCTCCAATGTCCACTATGACTGTGGACAACCAAACGACCAGTGCACATGTAACGACCAGCCCTGCTTCATCCTGCCACCGCCAATGCCTTGATATGTCAATGTCGACCCCCCTTGATGTGTCATCCTTGACCCTGCTACTTCCTGGGGCATTCATGCCCACGCCACCCAGCTCAACAATGACTCCAACAAAGCAAACCAAGATCCCACGGCGCTTTTGGGATCCAAAGATGAAGGGGTATCATTTAATACAATGAAGAAAACCTGACGCAGATGAAGAGTGGGTGTGGGAGCAGCAAAAGAATGCCCTTGCTTCCCAGAGTATAGAGGAGACTCATTGATCGCTGAGCAACAGCGATCTAGGGACAAGGCAGAGGCTCCCAATGGGTTTGAACTAAACATTCCCCCACACTTCATTCCCTTTCGCATGAACCACCAGGGGCAGACCATCGTGGCCAAGTACATCCATGTCATGCCTGGCAACAATCCCATTGCTTACGGATGCATGGAGAAGGGTGGAGAGATTCAACATGATGAGGTACATGCCGCTCCCAACTTTGATGCGATGGATAACAGCCGCCAGGACACACATGACCAGTTGCACTACCTACACAACAATTATGGTGATCGCCATGGAGTCAACTTGACTATGGCTCAGATCCCTGATCAGTCACTGTGGGTGGAGGTCCTCCATTACCATTATGCATTGCAGCAGTACTTCAAGATTGCGGAGAAGATCAAATCCTTGGAGAACAAGCAGTACATCATGGCAATGAGGTGCACAAAAGTACTTGTAGGCTTGCGGCAGCCAATGCCCTCCAGAGGATCATGGACAAGGAGGTTACAATTTGTCATGGAGCTACCATTATCCCTTGGGTCTTTGAATGTGGACATTCAGCCTAAAAAGGGGGTAATGTCACATTTGACATTGTTCGGACTAATTGCTCATAGTGATGATGTGACTTCAGAGTTTCAGCAAGCTTACTATATGATTATGACTACTGTAGTAAGCATTCATTAGTCATGGACACTTACACATCACATGCACTTGGGTTGGCCAGTGTTTCATGTATATTTAGAATGGACGATGACTTGATACTAGTATCATTGTACTAGGGTTCACATTCAAGCTGCGCTTTAAAGCCAGCGTGTATCTGTATATAAGTTGTAGTAGTAAGACCATAGCTCACCAGCTTGGTCTTCTTGAACTATCACTTGTTCTCTTATCTCTCTTGTCATTCACCAATCTATCGATTGAAGCTTACCTATTGAGGTACCCTAGTGTCTAAACCAAGAGACCTAGAGGCAGTGTGACTTAGCTAAGTCACCCATGTAACATCATTCATCCATATACAAGGTCGTCTCATCATAACAGGATCCAAGTCAGGTCAGCATTTAGTGATAACACTACAAGTGGCTTAGTGAAGTGAGATGAGACAAGTAGGGCTCAGTGTCAGTAAGACAAAAGTTATAGATGGGCTGAGAGATCTTCAAGAGTGTCGGGTTAAGCTGCAACAGCAGGGCCCATAACCTGGATTTATTCAGGTGGGCAACAACCTAAAATCGGCAAATGTGAGCCGATAAAATAAATGCAAAGTCAGTTCAGTCAATGGCGTTAGAGAAGTTCAACAGGTGTCTTGATCAGGTTGTGTGAAAGGTTGAAAGCAAAGCCAAAGAGGTAGAGATGACAAGTGAGGACAGGCTTGTGAGCACATGGGGCGTTACAATTGGCCACACATGCCACATTTCTCAACCATTTTGTCTGAACTTTTACCACAGCGTGCATTACCATATGGGCTATCACTGGGATTATTTTTGTCTTCTATTTTGCATTTCCCTCCCACGCACACTGTCTCAGTCTCATGACTCACTATTACACCTTGTGTTGTTCTGTTGCTTTCAACGATGTTCCATATGACCTCATACTTATACTAGTACTAGTAGTATTAGTGGCAATCCTAGTACGACAATTACTAGTAGTGGCATGTCCCGGTTTGTATATAATGAGTACCTGTAACAGGACTTGGACCTTAGGTCTGAGTTCTTGAATCACATTGATTTCACACTGTCACAGACACTGGGTTGCATCCAAGTCCAGACAACTTGTCAATTCCCCCATTCCTTTCTGTGACATTTGGAAGTCCTTGAATCAGATCCAATGCCCATATATTCACTACTCTGCCTAGGGTTATTCCCTATGCTCTCGCATACTGTCAGCACCATATCCACAACCTACGTCTAAGGAGGTTTGGGCCTCTCTGCAACAGCACTGGTGAGGAAGTCACCAGCAGATTTGGTACTCCACACCACATGCTCAAGTCAAGCCGATACGCCCAGTTGAACATAACATGGGGGGATTTCAAGAACAGAATCAGATATCTCATTTGTTACAGAACACAAGCCTTTAATACAAGTTTTGTGAGTTATAGGAGTTGTACATCAGTCATGATAGGAGTCAAATATAGCAGATAATCAGTCAGCATATAGTACAGATACAGGCAATGAGGAAAGCAGATGAATAACAGGGGATTCATAAGTGGAGCATATGTCAGGACTTTGTGGTGCTTGGATAGGAGAACAAGTTGAGATTGGCCAAGAAACAAACAAGACAGGCTGAAATGAGAAACCAAGAATAAAGCAGTGAGTTTGATGTTTAGAACACCATGCTGCCAGCCCAGCAAATGTTCGAGTTGGCCAGGTCGAGCAGTGCTGAAATGCACCATGGTATCTGTCTCTCATCTCATCCATCTTCTGCTCTTTACAAGTTGCCTGTGTATCCAGAGTTGCCCTTCAATTGGCTGACTATTGAGCCTGTCCTCACACAGCCCTAGTTCCTAGGAAGAGTACTAGTGGGATCGCTCTGTGTGTTCGCTAAGTCATTCAGTGTGATGTGTTTGTACATCTGCCTAAGTCAGGCAAGCATTAGGTGATAACACAACACAGTTGTAGAGTTGTAGGTGATTTGGGGTATCATCGGTCTCACTCACTTGCTCACTCACCCTTGCTCACACATTCACCCTCACTCTGTCTTCATCTCTCCATCTGTCTCCCTCTCTTCTGTATTGGTGGAGCTAAAGGTTGCTTTTAAGGAGATCTATCTCCTCAAATATTTCCATATTTGACTATTTATTTGAAAAGTTGAAAAACATCAGGTTGCAACAGTAATCAATGGGCACACCTCAAAAAAACATTAATTAAGTCCAATCTGAATCAAACCAATTAGAATCAAAATATTTAAAATATTAAAGAATTATTTATTATTAAACTTCATACATTTTTTTTTTCCAAGTTAATCTACTGTGCGCGGGTGTGGCCCCTTTCCATTCACAAGATGCCCCTCACCCTCACCCACCTGAGTTGTGTGTGGCGTCCCGCTCACCCTCACCCAATGGGTTGCATGCCATCCTGCTCACCCACCCTCACCTGCCCAGGTTGCACTGCCACCTCACTGGTTGTGCGCAAAGCCCCCCTCCCCCTTCCCTCCTTGACATGGGACCACGGTTGTCCTTGCCTCTGGCTTCACCTTTGTGAGCCACCCGCACCCTTTGTGCACAAGGTGGCAGGGATGAAGGGGGAGTGCTGCCCCCTGCCTGCCCACCATTAGATGATGAAGGGTGTGGTGGTGTGTGTGCACAAGCCAGGGGTGTGAGGGGTTGCACGGCATGGACTATTGTTCATGTCACTGGTGGGGCATGACGCAAACGGGAACCATGCCACCTTGCGCCCCCCCCCCCCCTTCGGCTGTAAATGTGGGTGGGGTCGTGCCGCATCAACCCCCTTTAGCGCTGGATTTTGGTGGAAGCAGGGAGGGGGCGCACCTTCCAACGCATGGCCTCTGAACAAGGAAGGGGGTGCAGGTGCCCCCCTCCTGCGTGGCCACGTGTTCCCATGTCCTGGTGAATGGTGAGTGGAGGTGGGGAAAAGGTTGGGGGGGGGGTGTACCTTGCCCACGCCACCTTGCACATAATGGGGTAGGGGCGTAAAGGGAGGAAGGGGGTCCCTCGGGCGCAAGTGGAGGGGGCTTGTCCCTGCACGTACTGCATCATCCCACGTTTGCTATCCTGTTGGCACATGTGGTCAAAGACAGGGGAGGAGGTGCAGGAAGGACATACCTTTCTGGCACTCCTCACCATTCCCTTTGTGGCAGGGCACAAATGGGGGGCGCAATGGGGGGTGCAAACAGGGGGAGGGGTGTGCACCAAACCAAAAAAGGGAGGGTATGGGCAATAAACAAAGGTTTCACATGTTATTTGCCCATATTTTTCTTGTATTTACAATGAACAAATATAGAAAAAAATGTCAAATAATTCACTAAATAATCTTACAGCACTTCTCATATGTATGCAGAAATGAAAAAAATTTCATGTTGAATACACGTGACTGTCTGTGGGTTCGATTCACGCTGTAGGATTTTGTAGATACACATAACGATGCCTCCACATAGTGTTTCCATTGACTTGAAAGCTCAGATCCCAGCACTGTTCTTTGAGCAAGACTTCTCTGTAGGCCAGATCTGTGTCGTTCTGGGTGTCAAGAAGTCCCTCATGTACAAGACACTACACTATTTCTGGGCATATGGCACTGCATCTAATCCCCACACTCATAAGACTGGCTGCAATTGTACTCTTTCTAGCTTAGATCTCAAATTCATAGCTGCACTTGTGGATCAGAAGCATAGTATATATCTGGATGAGATTCGTCTGACACTCACAGAGCACCATGGCTGCAAGGTTTCAAAGTTCCACCATTTCTCACACACTCTGGTGCCTCAACTTTAGCCGGAAGTGTCTTCAGAAAAGCTCTCAAATGTAACGAAATCATCCATGCCACATACATGAATCATATTGCAGACATTATCACCAACTCAGACATGCTCATGTTTGTTGACAAGGCTGCTCACAATCGCCACACATCTGGAAGAAGCAAAGGCTGGGCATTCACAGGAAGGCGCTGTACTCAGCATAGGTACTTTGTCCGGGGGCAGCATTTTTCAATCCTCCCTGTCCTCACCATTGACAGCATTATCACCCATGACATCATCCCTGGCTTGGTCACCACTGATCATTCATTCAATTTCTTAAAGAGCTTGTCATTCCGCTTACTAACCCCTACCCTGGCCCTCGAAGTGTGCTCATCCTCGACAACTGCAATATCCACCATTCTGAGAAGATTCATGCCTTGGTTGAAGACGAGGCCATGTGCAAATTGATCTTCCTACCCCCTTATTCCCCAGACCTCAATCCGATAGAGCAAGTGTTCTTCTCAATCAAGTCTCACCTTTGTCTACACTGAGATGACTTTTCCCTGTCCATCATCGATGCTGCTTGTCACAAAATCACTCCTGACATGGCTTGGAGCTTTATCCGGTCATCTGGGTATGTCATCTAACACATGTATGTCTCTCCATGGCTCGCTTAGTTGTAATATTTGTGCTAATCATGCTAGTGTTGGCACTGTCATTTCCTGCCATCCCCCTGTCTCAGCCACGCACTTCCATTGTGTTGTTTCCCTTCATCGTACATGCATACACCCAGCACACTAGGGTTCTGTGCTTCGACAACTGCACGTAGATGTTGTCACATTCACAACATCGTTGATACTCATGCTATTCCAGACTCTTGGACTTCTGAGATACTGTTCTGATTCCCCTTTTTCCTTACACCGTTATTTCATACCTCATGTCTGCCGTGCGTTTCTTTTCATTCAGTGGTAGGTACGAACTCGCATGTATAACAACAGCAGTGTACATTATGGGCAAAATGTCATGATGATTTGAGAAAACTCAGTGTTCTTCAAGTACGGGGACCTTGTTTGATGGAAGGGGGACATACATACTCAACTCCTTGGAATAAATCCACCACGTGTAGTCCACCTCTCCCCAGCTACCTGACCTGACTGCAGGCCCATAGACAGTATTACCACCCCCATCATTGAAGTGCTTTTTGAAGCGCAGCCGCTTGCTTGGCGGTGTTGATTCAGAAGCTAGTGGTAGGGCTTGAGTCGACATAATGACATTGTGGTGGACAGTCTCATCATGGGTGTTACACTCAGACCCTATGCTAGGACAAAGACAGCGTAGGTGTTTACATGAGCACTGGAAGAATTGCCATGATTACCCGGAGGCGCATACCTGGGAGTCACGTGCAGAAGAAGACATCAAAGAAGAAGAGGCCGTACGTGCACTCGTAGCGGCAGAAGACGACAGCTACCTCGCCTATGACGAGGCGTGCAAGGTCTGCCAGCTTGTGAGTAACATGATCACTTGCAGTAGAGTCCCAGATGCTGGCAGGAAGGTTATTGCAGGACGAATGAGGGTCACGTAACACGGTCATGCGATAAAGCCCCAGGTCACGGGATCTGACCTAAGCAATAACTCAGGGGGCAGCGCAGGATGGAAGAACAGTCCCGGGTCGCAGTACGTATCCGACCTAACCCATAACTCAGGGGACGAGAACGCGAAGGTAGCCAGTGGAACTTGGCGGAAGACAGTTGTGTTCTGAAGACGACCAACGACGACAAATAGCGATTGCGTGGTGAAAAACCAGCGACCTGTAGCTGCCGATATCAGCGGGCCGTGGCTGCCGTTGGGACGCACTCCAGCGGGCCGGGTATGATCCCCTTTTCGGGAAAGTGTTATTGATGGATTAGTCCAGGGAGCGCCTGTGTTAGCGCCGAGACCATTGCTTATTGACGCATGGTTGATTAGTGTTGTGGATGACAGTTTCTTACTGTTCGCTTACTTATGATTGGTGTTCGCTTACTGATGCGATGAGGTGGGCTTATTGATGTCCCAGGGTTGCTTACTCACTGGTTGGAGGTGCTCAGTCACTCATTGGTGGGGACGCTTACTTATGGCTGATTGATGCCTTATTCATGTGCTGATTGATGTGAGTCATCATGCTTATTATTCACTACTCATGTTGTATTTGTCGCCTTGATGGCTTGATAGACTCTTACCTTTTATGGTTGTATCTGTTTACTATATATACTATACGAGCTGCACTATAGTTCGCTAGCTTAGTTGTCTTGATATCCACCTGTATTACTCTCAGGAAGATCAGACAGTCTTATAGCAGAGTCATTGTTCATTGTGACTATCTTGTTGCCAACTTAAGTGTTAGGCATTGCCACCTTGAGACGTACTTCAAGCTAGGCGGTATTAGGGGGACCTTATTGGTTATTCGCCCCTCCACAAGTCGTTCAAAACATTCCTGAGTTCAGAAGCCGTGCACTTTGCTCAGTATTGAAGCAAGGAAGACCCATCGGATCCAAGTCGGATCAACGTTCAGTGGAAACGTTACAATGGGGGCGCTTTGCGACTTGTCAGCATTCATCAGTCCACCACCTCGCAGCATATTCCTTCAAACAGATCGCATCACCAGGTAGCATGCCAATGTCAACAAGATCTGTGACATTGATCAGGTGCATTATATCCAGACCATACCCTTTCTCCAAGAGCATGGGGTGGAATGTTACCACTCCCAGAATACCATTCCTCTCCGCTACTTGGAGAAATCGTTCCAGCTTTGATGGGGTGTTGAAAACAGCTGAAGAGGCATTTACCACAGGGCTGGCTAACTTGTTGTGGTGTTTTGGGCCAGGCGTGGATGGCAATGGCAGGGTGTGATCTGGGCGCATGAAAGAAGCAACCGACGAGAACAGCGAGGTGACAGCTGACAAAGCCAAGATCTCTGCAGAACTGGAAGATGTAGAGCTTTGTGCGTGGTTATGGGATCTGAGTGATGACTTGCAGACTGTGTGATCAAAGGTCACAGTATTTGGGGGGTTGTTCATGGTTGCAGCACCATCATACTGGTGTATTGGGTCAATATGTGCACCAAAGCGATGCTAGGATACAACATACCATTGCACGGGCCCACTCCTTCATCATAAATGGAGTCAATGGGATTGCCGTTGCAGTAATGGTGTCAATGTATGAGTATGTGCCATCGTGATCAGCACCGTATTTCTTCTCGAGCATGTGGCGGAATCATGCAAGTTTGTAATCAACCTTGGTGAGGCCCAAAGAGTCCTGGGTACATATCTGTATGGTTTTGGAAGGGGATGAATGGTCTGTGTGAGGCTCACATCATCTTCATCATCTTCATCGCCAGTGGGCCCATCACCTTCATCTTTGGATGGAAGAAAGAGAGCACTTCCGGTCTTATTTTGCTGAGTAAAGGGTCAGAGGCTACAATACATACAGGGATTAGCTCTACTCACCTTCACAAACACCTTCTCAACCTCAGGCATCTCTACGAAGATGATGATAGGCTGGGAGGGTATCCTTTTGCTGATCTTGGTTACCAAGCCTTTGTACTCATCAAAGTTGATAATATACATTGTGTCTGATTTACTAGAACAGTAGCATATAATGAGCATTATGGCTGCAGAGACTCGGAGTAGCCAGAAGCTGACACACCTTGCCGGTGGAATTTGCACCTTGCAAGGAAACATGGCCTGGTCAGATACCTTGTACTTTGATAGGTGGTGATTGTCCAGGATTGCTTGAAGAAACACAAGGTAGTTGGCCTCATCATCGACAAAAATGTGCACAAATTCTTTGGCCCTTGTTTCCTTTGTGGTAACCATCTTCACTTTCTTCCCTTTGCCAGTGCCTCGAGTTTTGGTATGGAAGGTCACCTGGGCATTGACAGTGAGTGGCTGTCGACTATCTGAATCACTTGAGTTTGCAGGGGAGTTGGGGGTGGGGGTGGCCATCATGGATACAAGGGCAGCACTGTACAGTATTGATGTGAAAACCACTAGACTACAGGGAAAAACAAACATGACCAAACATGTACTTTTCACAACACATTTCTGCATACATATGAAAGGTGCTGTAAGCGGTGCGTGTATGGTCAATTTTGAATCATGTGATGTATCATGTGACATGTTCAGGGGGGCTGGAGACGGGCCAGTTTCGGGGTCTTGTCAACTCTGGAAATGGATTATTCGAAATATCAAGCAAATTTCTGTGCTGAGGTCCATCTCAGACTTCTTTGGCCTCTTTGAACTGGAGTCTGGCAAGGATTTGTACCGCCTTTTGGTATTCTCGTTGGCCATGTTGAGACCGGATAACTCACTTGTGGTCAGCCAGGAAAGATCTAGATGGGAGTGGCAGTCGTCATCACGTAAGACAAAGAAGACTGATGTTGCGACAATGAATGGGAAAGAGTGGCAAAAAAAGCAGTGAGATGAGATTGAAGGCGAGTAAGGCCATGATGGATTGCTTTGCGAGTAGTAGCAACGAAGAATGCTGGTAGATGAAAGCAACTGGTGGCCGAGAGTGCAAGCAGGAATGGGAGAATAAAGCCGGGCCATGGCAGAAAATCGTGTTACATCGAGATCTTTCGGGAATGGCCGTCAGTTCAGTCCAAGGGCCGTCAAACCAGCCACCAATTCACCGGTACTGCATGTATTACCCAGACGCGGCTGACGTACTACAGTACAGTACAGGAAAATCCCACACGGGACTGGCTCGACAAAACAGCAGAGCTCATTACAGTAAAGGGGCAAGCTGGCAAGGGTCGCTCCCAGTTTGATTTCTTTTTTCCTTTTTTCGGTGGCAAGTGGCATTCTCAGACAAAGATATGCATACTACCCCATGATTTCAGTGTAGGGATCCCTACATCAGGGCACCAGCAGGTTCACTCAACGACCTCGCTAAAGTTGCTGACAATAGCATGACGAAATTTGATCATTTGATCAGGGAAGAAGGGGGCGCGAAGTGAATGTTGGCTGAAAACTCACCGCAAAGGAAACTGGCATGCATAGTATGTCCAGGAGCTGATCCGCATATCACTCAAGGACAATAACCAATTGCTTCTTCTTCGATGCGACGAATCACTAGCATGCACAAGCACCAATGGTCTGAGTTGGTGATCCTATTTTACTGATGGGTTTCTCAGGTCCTGCTCGTTCCAAAGTCGATCAAAACCTGCAGGGAGTATGAGGAATTGACTGTGTCAGTCTGGGGAAGAAAAGATGCCTTGCGGCTGACAGACTACTATTATGACCCAAGGCTTCCTTTATCGCTTCAATCTATCACTGGCACTGTCTTTGCAAACTGAGAGTATTGTTGTATGAGGCATAACGCCATGTCAGTCTTGAGAACAACGATTGATGAGTCCACCTAACACGTCAAGTGCTTGCAGCTGGATTTGACGTCTAAATGGGGTAAATTGTGAAGTGTGAAGCGAACAGAAGTGTTCACTGTTGCGAAAAGGTGAGAGAGGGTATTTTGTTGGAGGTCATCTGATAACCGCCAGAGACTAACAAATGATAGAAAAAATGAATACTGTAGTGGTGGCCGCTGAGCAGTGTTCAAAGGTCACTGCAAAAAACGCCATACTGTAATCAAGGGAAAACCAATCGGAGTGTGAAATTCCTGGAACTAGTTTGCCCCAAGATGAACTGGCCCAGCTCACCCCCATCCCTAACACATTACATGAGACATAACTCGAACATGAACAGCTCAAAATTAAAAATAAAATAAAATAACTAATCATTTAAGTAGTTATGTGACATGTCACGTCACCAGAATGAACATCAATGATACTTCCTTTTTTGATTAGTAACTTTGATTAGGAATGATGTACCTAGGTCACGTGACCTTGTCAACAGAAAACTATAGTACACAATGAATTCAACAATTTCGGTTCCCACGCATCTTCCCACATACCCAAATGCTACCAGCCCCACCGTCCATGAACCGTTGCACAGTTATCACTATGAGAAAGATTTAATGGCCTTGTTTGTGATCTAGGGCATTGTGGGTTGGGTAGTGGGTTACGCAAGTGAGATTTGGGCACTCAGGCTAGAGTCAGGCTAGTAGGCTTCCACTTGATCGGGCCGCCACGGGAACCATTTCATTTTTTTTGACTAAGTCACTCCGAAGGCTCAGATCTCAGCACTGCTCTTCCTGCCACCTCTTTACGCATGCCCTGCTTCTTCTTGCAGCCACCTCGCTCCTGTATTGCCTCTCCCTGTGGTACTCACTGTGCTGCTGGCCCGCTCTCCTGCCCCTTGCCCCTCACCCACCACCGCCACCACTAAAGCTCACGGTCCCACCTTGGTGTGTTATTTATCTGAAGTTGAACCTTTTACCCCCAAGTTTCTCACTCCCATCGCATCGTGGGTTACCAGCAGGAGCGACCCACATCATGGACACGAGCCCACAGCCAAGCTGTGTGGTTACTTCGTTTCCCATCTTTTCGCAAGCCCCAATGTCCCCCCTCCTCCCGCACTACCTTCCACCATGCCAACCCCCCAGTTGGCTCATCTTATAGCTTATGCACTCCATCGTACTCATCTTCCTCTCCATCACAAGCGCAGCTCTCTATCATGGACACGAGCCTTGCTTCGTTTCCCATCTTTTCACATGCCCCGATGCCCCCCCCATGCCACCTTCCACCACGCCAACCCCCCAGTTGGCTCATCTTATAGCTTATGCACTCCATCGTACTCGTCTTCCTCTCTGTCACATTCACAGCTCTCTATCATGTGTGTGGTCGCTTCGTTTCCCTTCTTTTCGCATGCCCCAATGTCCCCTCCCCCGCGCCACCTTCCACCATGCCAATCCCCTGTTTGGCTCATCTTATAGCTTACGCACTCCATTATACTTGTCTTTCTCTCTGTCACATTCGCAGCTCTCTATCATGGACACGAGTCTCGCTTCGTTTCCCTTTTCGCATGCCCCAATGTCCCCCCCCGTGCCACCTTCCACCATGCCAACCCCCCGGGTGGATCATATCATAGCTTATGCACTCCATCGTACTCGTCTCCATCCCTCCATCACCTTTGCAGCTCTCTACCTCCTTCAGCGCCTGAAGGCACACTTCCCTGCTGCAGGGGGTTCTTCTGGGCACTGGCTATTTATTTCGGTGTTCATGCTTGCCTCCAAGATCATCTGCGACGACACTTACTCCAACAAGTCCTGGTGCATAGTTGGCCAGGGCATGTTTGTGCTCTGGGAGATCAACAAGAAGGTGCGTGATATGTGCTCCTATATGGAATGGTAACTAAACATAGATCCCACCACGTTACGTGACTTAGAGAGTCATGTACAACATGATTTTGCCGGTCCTGGGCCTTATCCGATGGTTGTGCTGCCCCAGACTGCACCAGCACCATCATTTCCACCTACGCACTGACATCACAGAGCACGGGCAGCCATACTTCTGATTACATACCCCTCCTCGCCTTCCCACCCAATACCCCCGAGGCCTTCGACAAACATGCCACCTATTGCCTTTCATCAACAAGGTGCAGAGCTTGCGCAAGATCTCACAAACAGAAGCAAGACATATCACATGATGTTTCCGTGCAAAAGATACTGTATGCAGAAGGAGTCGTCCAAACGAGCTACCATCGTCTCAGCATGCACCTGCCTCGTGGACCTGCCTTGTGATGATGGCTCGAGTAAGTCATGTTGCACACCCCTTTATTTATTATGTTCTATGCGGTACGAGCCATGTAATCGAACTGTACCTTCCATAAGTATATACATCAGAACAAAAGGAAGTCGGAGAATGTGCGGTGTGTGAACAGGGTAAGACAAGGCACAAGAACATTGTTATATTCTGTCCATCATGTGCTGTGATCGTGGGTTGGGCGAGCACGATAAAATAAGGCATTTGCTGTTGCCTTTTCCCATGTCGATGGGGACACTGCTCAACTCGAGTTTTGCCATCGTTCACGGCTGAGGCAGTTCTCAGCCAGCCTTATGAATCCAGCTCCATCCTTCTCCACTCTCACCAAAAGCCACGGATCTTGAAATTTGAGTTGGTACTTGAGGCTGTCGCAAAAGTCTTGAATGGTGCATATGTAATACTCCATTTTCTCCTTGTACGCTTTTTTCATGTCGTCCCCAGTATCGATCAGTTCACTGTTGTCGTCCTCCTCCTCTCCAAATTCGTACCCAGCCATATTCTGCCAATTGGACTTGTCTTCAACACCACCCTCCACCGTCATCGTATTCTCTGGCTCTTTTGCATCTGCGGGCGTTATGAGGGGCTTGAGGGATGGGTGAGACCATATTGGTAAGGTGCGATTCTGGGTTACTTCGAGGAAAAAATGGGGATTGACCGGATGAAACTGTTGTACGATATGTTTGCACAATAGGAATAGACTGACGGCATACTGCAGGCAGGTGCATGTGAACTTTTGGGTGTTCGGGCGGTATTTCTCATTCATCATCTGCGTAATTTCTGTTTTCATTGCCACCATCCAATCAAACTTGAGGTCTTTCCTCCACTTTGGAAGCTCACAAAAATGTCCTGTATTGTTCAACATAACCTCGAGTTTTCGGTAATACATCGGTGCCAACTTTGTAACCAACACCCATGCGAGGAGGTCCAGGTGAGGCATGCTGAAGTGTTGGAGGTAGTCCCCCTTCACACGCCACCAACTGCATGATGCGGTGAGTCACTTTTTCACTAATTACTTCCTGATTCACTCACTGTCCCTCAGCTAACATCGTTGTTTTCAGGCATGGGATCTCAGCAGGATTAGCGCTGTGTGCCCACAGCTCCCACCTCCCCTCTTGGTACCAGTTTTCCCAGAGGTAGGCCCAAATATTCGGCAAATCGTGCTGAAAACAAAACTCATATATTTGCTTTACAGCCCACACTTTAATCCCCTCGGGTGATGG
Source organism: Lactarius quietus (assembly GCA_015025155.1). Classification (NCBI taxonomy): domain Eukaryota; kingdom Fungi; phylum Basidiomycota; class Agaricomycetes; order Russulales; family Russulaceae; genus Lactarius; species Lactarius quietus. The sequence goes on from WITN01000058.1 coordinate 150,186, forward strand.
AAAAGAATACCCCGGGATGAAAGGATGTGCGCAGAAGTGCCACTCCATCATCTTGATGATGGCATCGCAGTGTTCAATGGGGCAGAAGGTACGTCGTGCAGTTGATGGATCTTCATCAGTGTCTGGCTCATTTATTACTGGTCTGGAAGCACGAATTGTTGAAGGGGCTGGAATTCAAATGGTAAATTTTTTGCGGATGTCTGCATCGTCTGTTGTGCCTGTGTTATCGGCTGTGTTGTCCATTGTGCCCATGTTGTCCACTGCATTGTCCATTGTGCCCGTGTCGTCTGGTGTGTCCATGGCAGAATGTGCTACAACTCTCAGCGCCACAGGGTGACCGCTGGCAAGTGTTGGCCCGCTGCTCACATTGTCTTGTACGTTCTGAATGGTTCTTCCAGAGCATCCAATGCGAGTGGTGGGAATACAAATTTTGATTGAATTTGGGTCTTCGCTAGTGAGTGGCTTTGTCATTGCATCCTTCTGCTATGCGCCTTGCTTACAGCTCTCCTCGGGCACACCTCCCTTGCTATCGTTTGGGTCCACATGTCCATAAGGCTTGAAGGTGGCTTTGATGAAGGCATACTTGTCAATTGCGTGTTGAACTTTGTATGGAGAGGTAGGTAAATTTCCTTTGAGCCGCCTTCTGAGGGCCTCGCACTGATGCCACCAACAGAGCTGGTGTTTGGCCTTGGGCCAAACTTGACAACTGGCACCAATCTCTGCCATGTCCTTGTCAGTGTGAACGAATCTCAGGATGATGCTGTATTCACGACGCAAGACATCCACCCAGGCCACTAATGCATTTGTATGTTTTTTATCTTCGACGGATGATGCTGTTGTCAAGAGGCAATAGGAAAGAGGGAATCCAACGTTGTCATATTCCCCGAGGAGGGTATACAGTTCCAGGTGGGGAGCATTGGTATTGTCTATTTTTCATTTAGTTAGCGCGTCGTGTCTGATGCTTGAAACTCTCACAGGTTGCATCAATGCCAATTTCGACGATTTCCCCCACTAATGGCCCCACAACCTTTTTCAACACCCATGCAACTTGTTCGACCCCATCATTTTTTGGCAGCTCGAGAACTGCCACATTGGATGTGAGCTCACCGAGAAGGGCTTTGACGGAAGCTAGCTGATCCCTTTCATGTTTCCACAGGGTTTCGCTCATTGTTGTCCAGGCAAAGTGAACTTGCTTTGTCGTTATGGATGGGTAAGTTTGTTGAACCATCTTCATAACTTCGTGGGGAGAAAACAACTCCAGGTTTTCTCAGATCAATGCCACAGCTCCCAGGGTTAAGGAGATGTCATAGTAAGGTGTGTGCTTCGCGTGATGTTCAAGCCAGATAGTAATCTTGTGTGTTTTTCCCTTGCCTGTCAGATTTTCACGGCAAGACACATTCAACCTCCCTTTACAGTTGTAGCGGTGCATCCCGAGAGTATCTCTGTGTTTTGCACCTTCCTTCTGGCTTGGACAGGACTTTTGCTTTTGCTTTTCATCCTGGCAGCACCAGTATCGTGTTTTAAGGCCAGTCTCTAGGACACGATTCTCTTTCACCCTGGGTTGTGTGTTAATTTCTTTTTTTCGTGTTTAGAGAATCGCTTACGTGAAGCGGTAACCGGTGACTCTCCAGATCTCATGTGCAGTGGCCTTGACACAATCTTTGTCAGACATTGATGGATCTGCAGGTAAGTCATAGCACGCATGAAAGAATATATGATCTGATGTCTTGATGATCTTTTTTAGCTGTGTCATCAGAGCATTTTCGTCCTTGAAGGTAATGGCAACATTTTCCTGGACAATTTGTCAGGTAAGAGCTCTTTGAAAAATATAAATGTAAATCTACTCACCTTTTGTTTTAGCTCTGTATCACTCTCTTCATCAAGATGGCTGTTGCTCAGAGCTATAGGTGGTGAGCGGCTTGGTCCTTCATCAGCTTTGTCCTGCTTTCACTTCTTCTGCATGCTGAGCTTGCTAATGTTCTGGCACTTTTCACAGGTCTTATACTGGTAACCATCTGAAAGTGCGGCCTTGCACTTCAACAGGGTGCAACAGTTCACGGACAGTGGGGCTGGTAGCATTTGGGTATGTGGGAAGATGCACAGGAATCGAAATTGTTGAATTCATTGTGTACTATAGTTTTCCGTTGACAAGGTCACATGACCTAGGTACATCATTCCTAATCAAAGTTACTAATCAAAAAAGGAAGTATCATTGATGTTCATTCTGGTGATGTGACATGTCACATAACTACTTAAATGATTAGTTATTTTATTTTATTTTTAATTTTGAGCTGTTCATGTTCAAGTTATGTCTCACATGATGCACAGTAAAAACGAGGAGTTGGATCGAGTCACCGGCAGTCCGGTGAAGTCCGCTGAAAGTCAAATTGGGTCGACCCAAGTCAGAAATTTTGCAGAAGTCATAGATAGTCCGGCCAAGTCATTTGGTAGTCAGTTCTAGTCAGATGCAGATGGAATTTTTATTTTTATTTTTTTCAAGTGTTTGACCATGTGACCTAAATAAATATCAGATCTATATGAGAAGGCCCGAATGGCAGTATACCTGTACAGATCTATTACATAATGGAGCCTTGCACAAACCACATGCACAAACCACATGGCATCGATTTTTCCTCAACCTGTGTCTATTCCTGTAGCAAGATTGATGTCGCCACCAGTGCCCTCATTGCCTGTAATTTCCTCCAGGCCTCACTAGGGCTTACTTCCAATAAATCAGAGGCATTTGATCAGCCACCACGGAGCTGTGCGCTTATCACGCTTATCTGAGGGGATTGTACTGCGATGCCTGGTGCGTATATCTCGCCATCCCACCCTTTCTCGAGCTCACCAATGGATGCCTGTGTGCCCGTGGTCACCATAGGAGAACAACAACCCACAGAAGGCGGGGTTTCGCAATGCCATACTGCTCAGCCAGGCTGACCCATTCGTCTGCGACAAAGGACATTCCAGCTCCCTTATTATTGCTACAGCGAGCCATCCCCAACCAACCGACATCGGTCATGTCTTGACCCTCTCTCATTATCGGACACTTCGTTTATGGTCGGCTCATGGTGGCTGCACCTCTGCCAAATCGCTCCCCTCCTTGGCCTCATCCGGTTGAGAGCTTTCCCCCGCTTCGAGCACTTCGATGAGCAAGCCGAGTGTCCTGCTTGACTCAGCACCACAAAAGCTGATTGCCATTTATGACAGCCCACACAATCTCGTCTTCATTCCCACTCCCTCGTCTTCATCCTCTGGAGGGTTTTTCCAGCTATTCAGCACATTTGGTGACAGACTGCAGCTGGTTGAAACCTTTGAGGCCTCTCAAGACACCGCGCATACCCATTTGCAAGACTTTGCCGTTATCGGCCTGGTGAATCGGCCGGGATCCTGAGACAAAACCCACACACGCCGACCCCATTGACATGGACAAGGATGGTATAGCACGCACACATATTCCGCGCTTATGTGGTTGACTCACACATTTTCTAGAAAAGGAAAAGCTCTCAGAGGTACAAGCCCGCCTTGCCAATACACAATGAAAGAAGGCAAAGCGGAAAGCTCGTGAATGGCAGTTGGAGGAGGCACGACAGCTTGCTGTGCTTCAAAAGAAGCGAGAGTTCAAAGCTGCAGGAATCATCATGCGCCACAAATCGAAGAAGAGCATGGACATGCGTATGATGTATTATTTAACTTGTCACATTGCTCATATTCTCTATCAAACATAGTACAATGCCGACATTCCCTTTGAGAAAAAACCTGCCACTAGCTTCTATGACACGTCGGAGGAGCAAGCCCATGTCGAAGCTGCACCTGTTGGTCTGGCAGACTCTGCGCTGTCTGGAGAAAAGCGCAAGCCAGAGGAGGAAGAGGCTGAGCACAAGAAGCGGCTAAAACGAGGCAAGGAGGGCGAGAATGGCCCTCACCAGACCAAGTTTGTTGCCGTTTGTGATGCACAAATCCAGAAGCTCAAGGAGGCCGAGTCAATAGGCCGTCGAGGGAAGCTCATGTTGCCCGCTGCGCAAGTGAGCGACGCGGAGCTTCCAAGCGCACCAAGCTTGGCAACCCTGGCCCTCTATAAGCCTTCTTGTTATGCATGCCCCTGGAGCAACGCTGACTCTGTCGTGTTTTCGACAGTGGCTTGTTCTCCTTCGTGTCCACTACCCTCATCTTGTCCTTGTACAATGTTGGTGCACACCCACGCGGCATTACCACCCCTAACGTTGTCGTCGGCATGGCCCTCTTCTGTGGTGGTCTCGCTCAACTCCTTGCAGGACAGCAGGAGTATGCCACCAGCAACACATTCAGTGCTACTGGCAAGTTCTTAATTCAGGGATTTTCGCTTCGCGCTCACATGATTTAATTAAATACAGCATTCTCCTTCTATGGCGCCTTCTGGCTGCGACACCTCTCCGTATGCCAATGCGTGACAATCTGAGTATCAACCCTGAAGTTAGCCCGTCATTAAGTCATTTGTCTATCCCCATGCCATCTCTGCGCAGACCTCAGTGCTGATTCCAGTTTGTGGTTTGTGAAATCGCCTGGAGCCTTCGCATGCACCTCGGCATCAGGTCGCGTTTACTCCCAATCCCCTTGCCACACCGCGGGCTACCGACGGACTGGCTGCAACACCTCTCCGTACGCCAATGCGTGACAATCTGAGTATCAAACCCGAAGTTCGTCTGTCATTACCCCCTTGGAGTGAGTGTGTCTCCTTTTCCCCAACTCCCGCTTGCTCAACCCAATCCATTCTTACCTTAACGCGTCTCATATCCCAGTCTTTTATCGCCCTTTCATCACTCTTTGTGGCCAAACGCTTGTCTGTTACTATCCCCAGGCCATCTCCCACAGACATCAGTGCTGAGTCCTGGTTCGCAGTTTGTGAAATCACCTGGAGCCTTTGCATGTGCATAGGGCCCCACGCTATGCAGGCCCTCAAAGGACTGCGTCGTAGATCTCACACAGCAGGAGATCGTGTTTCTTTTTCGATATCATTGCCGGTACGGACACCTCTGATGTGATCACAACAATGGCATGCCCGGTGCATTATTTTCTTTCTTCTCCCTCGATGACGTGATGACAAGGTGATCAGTAGTTTGTTGTTTCATTTTCGTCAACCATTAATCTGTGCAGATCCCACTTTCGCTGCAAATCCATTCCAAGTTGTGTCAGGGAGACCAAGATGACCTTTGCTACTACAGTTCTTGTACATACAGGTAACTCTACTCTAATATTACGGGATCCTCAATGTTAATACCACATTCCTCCTGTGTCAGTAGGGTAAGCCCTGGATGTCTTCGCAATACATGAACATGATCCTCATAAGTCCAAATTCCGATAAGGCAAGCTATTGCTGATGTTTCCAGCACATATACTCTGGGTGACCACCTTCCATACCATCTTCCAAATAGCTTTTGACGTTCTATCAGGGGATGATAAACAACAAGGTCAGTCTCAGCAACAGTATAGAATGCTATAGCCTCTCCAAATATTGGTTTGGTCTTTTCCACCTCTAGTTCTGTTTCATCCATAGACTGATCCATTGGCTGTAGCCCCTGCCTTGGATGAGCTTCAAAGTACCTTGAGGTACGAGAGGCAGCTTTTTTTGAAAGCTCAAAGAGCTGGCTTGTGAGGGTAACATTATTGGCCAGAGGACACTTCCCCCATCGTGTAATTTTAAGCATGGGATCTGATTCCACTCCAAGATAAGACTGAATTGCCTCTAAGTGAGCCTTTAAATCATTGTCTTCCCTTTTCTGCTTCTGAGTAATGGGATATGATTTAAACAGAGAAGTTCTTTCAGCCTTTGGCTCAGGTGCTGAGGAGAGTGATGGGTGGGTAAGGTTTAAGAGTCTAGCAGATTGCTTGTCTGTCTTGTATGAGACTATATTTTTGAATGGTGCTTTTCTTGACCTGATCCCATGTCCAATATCTCCAATGGCTTGCTCACATGTGGCCTGAGAGCCAAATCTGATAGAACCATTATATGAAATATGAAAGGGAATATGAATAAGCTGAAAGATGCACAGCCTGCAGCGGGAAATGTTGGTTGGTTCCTTTCCAACATAGAGGTGTTCAAATCCTTTGAGAAAATCAATAATCTTGGTTAAAAGCTTGAATAGATCATCTTGTGTTCGAGGGACAGTTGTCATAGCATACTCTATCACATTGGAGAATAGAGCAAAGTTCTTAACCACCTCTTGGTTAAATTTAAGCTCCCATAACATAGGAACAAGAAACCAGTGGAGGAGGGCCATCCACTCATATATTTTGTATTGACTGTGACGCTTTTTAAATGGGTCTTGAATAGGCCCACAGAAGGATGAGGGTAGTGTTGCTACAGCACTTTCAGCCATGGCACCAAGCTGTGAAGCCATATCTTGACTCATGTGAAATATCTCTTCTGGAGAGCTAAATGTAATCCATAAATCCCAGAAGTGTGGCATGCAGTTTTCATAGAAGAGATGGAAGGGGTCAAGTGGGAAAAAGAATGGATGTGAAAAGGCAGGGCTAGCTGCACAAACAGGAAGACCAGAAACACCAGTATCCCACACAACATCACTATATGGTCTCTTTGTGCCCTTCACAGCTTCAAGCCTCTCAATGGTTTCCCAGTAACCTTCTAATGTCCGAATTGGCAAGTTATAAGGGTCAACAGCAGGGCAATCTTTATTAATATCACTTCCATCCTTTTCAGGAGGGTTAAGAGGGTAGTACTGTGGTTTAGCACCTATAAGGCCAAATTGTAAGATAAACTGATATCATTGTATAATATATGTCATACCTCTGTCTTTACTAGGGCATGCACCCTGTACTGTACAAAAATGGCATCCATGTACAGCCATGTGTCCAGCCATTCTGCTGAGTTTTGCAGAACCAAGCATATCTCCAAGGACACCACAAATATAGACCTTTAAAAGGAAATATTTTTCTGATAGTGCATCCCAGGTCCACACACCAACACTGAGCTTGGCCAGTTCTTCATAAAGGACATAAACAAAGGACTCCACATTTCCAGGTGAAGATGGCCCAGGAATAACAAGTGGAATGATGATATTGTTGGCTTTAGATCGCATAGTGGGAGGAAGGTTTAAAATTGTGACAACAAGCACCCACACATCAGACTGCTTCTTCATTGTAAGCTGAGCACCATCACCTGAGATAGTTATTGCAGTATCAGTTTCATTTTGAAACAAATGTAAATGATTAATATGATTGATGGAGTCAGAAAAGTCAGAGTATTCAGTGGGAGGGGAATCAGGTTTCAGCTTTTTCAAAGCCATTTGTAGGTTCTTATGCCTATATCGCATAGATTCTGCCATTTCTTTATTCCCATAAAATGATTGAATGACAGGAGCAATAGGGGTATATGACATTTGAGCTCTTGGCAGGCCCTTCTTGTCAAAATGTGGCTGACCACAGGGCCCAACACACCTGTCGCGGACATAGATGCAAGACTGAAGGTCTTTATACTCTCCAGTAAAAGCCATGCAACTCTTGGGACACATGTCCACAAGCTGAGATGATAATCCCAAAATTTTCATGGCAAGCTTTCTTGCCATATATAAGGAAAGTATTTCAGTATTTGCAGCTGTTTGAAGGAGCTTTGCATGAATACTGTAAGCTTTTACAGTACCACGGGACTCAACCCATGCCATATAGTGCTTTAAAGAGAGTTTCTCAGAATCACTGAGGGAATAAGATCTAGGGTCCTGGACAGGGGGATGATTTGGGTGTGTATAACCAGCTAACAGCTGTGCTCGAAGTCTTTTAACAACATCTGGAATGTCAGCTGCATAAGTGACATCCAGAGCATTGTTATCTAGATCTGTAGTATGCAATGAGGCATTCTCAGAGGGGGATTAAAAACAGGGATGAAGCTCCAATGAGCCTGAATCAGAATCAGAATCAGAATCAGACTCTTCTGACTCTATCAAGCTAGTGTCAGCCTCCAGAGGTTCCTCTGAATCAGAGATATTGGGGTCCATCCAAGGCACCACCCAAGGGGGATCAGCAGTGTCTGATGCTATGTAATCAACATCTGCATTAACATTAGCAGAATCAAAAAGAGCATCTAATATAATATGATAAGAATAAATAGGCTACATCACTAATACACACACTCACCAAGGTCTACAACTTGCCCTTGATCATAATCAGGCTGCTCAGAAACCTCAGGAGCCTCAGGAACCTCAGTGTGGATGTGTGGATGATTTACACCACTAAGTGCTTTGTTAAGTGCCGCTTTTGCTTAAATAATAATAATTTAAATAATTGAAAAAAGCGTAGATCAAAGTAACACACCTTCCAAATCCTCTGGCTGAGATCCATCAAGATCAGATACAGTGTGGAGCATGGTAGAGGATCCATGGATATCAGAAAGAAGTTTCACAGTATGATCTATCCTCGATTGCATGAAAGCAAGGAGATCAGTATTCAAAGATGACAGAGATTGCAGAGTCTGTCTATCCTGAAGTAAGTGGGCCTCAATAGTGCGCTTGGTGACTTTCTTTGCTGCTCTATGGCACCTAGAGCATGTACAGCAGTAAGTTTGAGCTGTTTGAGACATGATGGCTTCATGAAATTGACGAGGAGACCGCAGAGTTGTGCAGGCCACAAGGCGGACACGGTGTGGAGGAGCGTGCGAATGGCACGTGTGGTACACGTGCTTGCATACAATATACATGTCGGCACATCGCTCTCTTTTTTTTTGCCTTCACCTTCACCATTCCTTCACCTTTTCCTTTTCATTTCCCTTTCCCTTTCTTCTTCTCATTTGCTACTCCATGCAACGCGGCGACTTAGGCAATTTCGACCTGTTTGACCAGGAGAGCTTGGGTTCTCAGTCCCCCACTTTGTATCCTCAGCACCTTGCTCAGCACAACTCTGGGGAGGATGACTTCAGCGTCTTCGGAGTGGGCACACAAGCGTCGAGACCTCCAATGAGGTTAATGGATGAAGACTCCTTCAGCATCTTTGGAGTGGACACATGAGCGTCGAGACCGGCACTGTGGCCAACAGATGAAGACTCCTTCAGCATCTTTGGAGTGGACACACACACGTTGAGACTGGCACTGAGGTCAAGGGATGAAGACATTTTCAGCAGCTGTGGGGTGGACACACTCGCATCGTGACGTGCACCGAAGTCAAGGCCGTTTGATCATTTCTCTGACTGAGCTTCAGCTGTTAGGTATCCTCAACTTCTTCCCGCTTGCGTTCAACGTTATATCCCATGTCAAATCCTCCAGCAAATCTGCACAAGGCCACCTCTTTGCTTGGCCCTTCTTGCAGGCTTTCTCCCGAGCTCATCGCTTCTCTGTCTCCCTCCGAACTCAGCTTCAACCCTCACTTCCGCAAGTTGTGCCACAAGTGCGCTCGTCTATGGGATATGCTTTCCCTGTACCTTGGAAAGGACATGTCGGATGTCTTGCAAGGTGACACGCTTGTTGCAGATGTATTCCAAGGTGCGTCATAGCGTGTTGGCAGCGCGCACAATCTGCTGACTCAGTCCCACAGCGCAGGAATTGCGTGGTGTGAACTCTCATGCATCGTCCTTGGGTCCCAGTGACTCAGCTTCCCAGCAATCAAGACTCAATTTCACGCTGGAGATGGCCACAGAAAACCTCATGAACAGCGTGGAGGCACCGTCCATATGACTGCGATGCCTTCCGGCCACTGTTCTCTGGTATTACGAGGACTGTGTGAGGGACAAGTCTCAAGGCGACATTATCACGGAGGCCAATAAGCTTCGGCCGAAGATGAACATTGGTATCCGCTGCCTCGATGGTTCGAGGATCTCAACTCAGAAGTACACAAACATACAACAATCCGCTGACTTAATTGTTTTAAAGCTTCTTGACCTCATCAATTCCGACCCCCAGCAACGTGCACATGCAGGTGACCCCAAGTTGTGGACCAAGTCATTTGTCAAAAGTGTGTTTGGGGCCGAGTATCGCCAAGCAATCCTGGAGCTTGAGGCCGAACAAAAACTACTTTGCTTGTGCACGGGCCATTGGAAAGCCGAGGTCATGATTGGCCAGGCATTTTTGCGACGAAGCGACACAGAAGCCAAGGTGGCGACGCAACGTGATCGCACTACATTTCCCACATCCAACTTTCTGCCGGATCCGAAGGATTTTTTGTTCACTGAACCTCTATTCGCTGCGCCAAACCAGCAAGTCTGGGAAGTGCCACCCATGAAACCAGCAAAGCGTACACTGGAGACAACCCCTGGTCCCAAATCCTCTACAGCATCGCAGGTTCCAAAGCGTAGCAAGGATAGCATACCAACCATACAGAAGACTTCGACTTCGGTGCCCTCGCGTAAGTTTTCTATTCGACAATGTTCATGTTGCTAACTATTTATATGCAGAGAAACAACGTCCTCCTGCTCCCAAGCTCATGCCATCTTTCCTCAGCCAAGCTGGGGCGAACAAGGAGCCCGTGATTACGAATCCCAGCCCTGTCTCTCCCACTTTTGATGATCCATCTGGTGCGTTGAAATCGCATCTTACGCTGACTGACTGACGTCGAATTTCTCCAGTTGATAGCCTTGTCGGTGAGTGAAACCTTCCACATGTGCACGCATCTACTTACTACGTCCTCGTAGCGATTCTCACTTCCAAATTCCCTGACTTGACCGACGCACCCAACTTTCTTCAGTCGATGAACGTGCAACCTTCGTTCAAGCAAGGCGAGACCTCTGAAAATGTAACCGCCCTTCTTGAGAGGGTCCAGCTTGCAGACCCAGCCTCACCGGATATCGATGAGGACAACATGGGTCAAAGCTGGGGCCATTACCAGTTCACAGCAGGCAGTATCAGCCCATCGTCCTCACTGACCACCTGGCAGGATGTCGGCAGCATTGCCACTGCCCTCGAGTTGGTGGCAGCTGCCCTCAAGACTTGCCAGGATGTGCAGCTGATGTGCGCAAACACCGAAATGCCAACGTTGGGTGGCTTTATCAGCGATATATACCTTGAGCAAACTCTCAACCGCCTTCAGAAATGCTGGATTGATGCTGGCAGGGTATGCTTTCATTTTCTCCTCCTTGTTCGTCATTCACTCATTATTTCTAGACAATTATTTCTCGTCCTCGTGTCCCAGTCCTCCCTACCACCCCACCTGACTGTGACGTTGCAATGCCCGTACGTGGGCCCCTCATCAAAATTAAGCTGCCAGCACCCAGAACCAACGTCGCCGCAGACAATTACCCAGACAGTCTCACGGAAGCCAACTGTACCACCCAGCAGCAGCCTGCCACCAACACGGAAGCCACGCAGGGTTCAGCGGTGCCAGACGAGGTTCACCAGGTTTGATAATTTGACCTAGCTTGCTCACAGCATCACAGGATCGTGCAGATGCCACATTACTCAAACTCCTTCAAGTTTCGGAGCTCCAAGCCTGGATCAGCGACAACAAACTCACTGCCCCGAAGTCAAAGCACAAGGAAGGTGAGTCGTATTAGTACTTCGCCTTTCGAAATGATTTTAACCAAACTGCATTTCTAGCCTGTTGATGACACCTGTTCTTGGCTCTTCAGTTGGTGAGTGGCTGTGATGCCTCACTGCATTTTTAGTTTGCTGATGACACCTGTCCTTGGCTCTCCAGTCTGTGAGTGGCTGTGGTGCCTCACTGCATTTCTAGCCTGCTGATGACACCTGTCCTTGGCTCTCCAGTCTGTGAGTGGCTGTGGTGCCTCACTGCATTTCTAGCCTGCTGATGACACCTGTTCTTGGCTCTTCAGAAAGTGAGTGGCTGTGGTGCCTCACTGCTTTTTTAGCCTGCTGTTAACACCTGTCTTAATTTCTCAGAATGTGAGTGGATGTCTGCCATGTTGTATTTTATGCTTGCTAATCATGTATATATTTGCCTCTTCACTGTCTTGCTTATCTCTGGCTTTCTAGGAAGTATATCTGCTCTCTTTTTAACTCAGTTGATGTGCTCACTTATGCTTTTCAGATTGACAGTGTACACCATACATTTACAGTATTAAGCAAAAGTCTCACTTCTCTATAAGATAAAGCAGATCAAGTCCCTGCCTGCAATTCAAAATGTTCCATTTCTCTGGTGCTGACTATCTCTATGGCTTATAATATCTTTCTAGCTTATTCATAATGGTCCTAGCAACCATTATTAATCATTGGTATTTCACTTTGATCATTGTCAGAGTGAGTCTAACCTTTGTGAAAGCTATTCTCCTCATCTTGAAGCATGCCATGTTCTTACGGCCATCAAATAATTCACAATCAGCTTTATCTCAAGCAGAGAAGAACTATCAGGGGTCAAATACTAACTCAAAGATTCAGGAATATCTCAAGGCATATTCTCCTTTCTGAGGACGGCATTGTAGAAATATGCCGTTGTTTCCTTAGGGAAATGACGGTGGTCTTGTGGTACAGTAGATCTTGGCAAGTGCCATCACGTGGATTACAGTAAGCTTTTTCAGGAAATTAGGACAATGGCATAGGGTTTGTTTTGTTCTTGCCACCATATGGAGCAACAATATTAACGCTTGTCATCATTCGGTCAGTAATAAGTGGAACTCTGACCCTTGCTCCCCTCAAGATTTGTTATGGGTCAATACTTGTTGAAGAAGACCCTCGTCAAGCATGGAGATTCCGTCAACACATTGGCTTTTTCATATGATGGGTCCTTTTTTGTGAGTGGGGCTGATGACGGACTTGATATCGTCTTTGAGGGTAAAGGCAGCGGCTGGGAACTTCGTCAATTCCAGGTTAAAGCACCTGTAGCAACACTGCTCTGGAGGTCTTGTTTTGGGTACACACTCATGGCTGGCGACACAAGCAGTGACGTGCACACAATATGCCTCGGTGATTCTGGACCTCACGGTGTCATGAACCTATGCCTCGGTCCGTGACTTCTCCGGAATATCCAGGAGTGCGCAAGGGAACGCGCGCACAAACCCAGGAAAACGAAGTGTTGGACTAGTAGAACTAGCCAAGACGACGCGCGTGAAAGGATTGGATAATCCTTTCCTTCCTATTCAAGAAAGACCCGGTCCGGAACCGGGACTTACCAAGCGAAAGGTCAGATGACCTCCCATGACTTGTTTGTTGATCAATCAACAAAAGATTGTTGATTGATAAACAAAGTCTGTTGATCGGTAAACGAAGATTGTTGATCAATCACCTGACGAGCGGAGCTTGTCAGGGATTAATGCCATTGGATGATATACTTAGAAACCTTCCAGCACATTCCATGCTATCTTTAGAACGCTTCTAAAGTATTCCATGGGCCCACCCGTGGAGCGGAGTTGGGCCTCCCCTAAAGTACGCACAGACCATGTATTCGGGTATATAAGCTGGAGCAATGTAACAGACAGTCCCTCAGACTGTCCACTTGCGACATCCCACTTGTACATTCTTGTCTTCAGAGCAGCTTCCCATCATTGGGTTGTTCCTCATCCTTGTCTTGTTACTCGTGGTCCATTGTTCCCTGTCCCTGTTCTACTTCCTTGTTGGTTCGACGTTAGCCACCCTGTTCCTCGTGATCCTTGGTCTTGCTGTTGCAATTAAACAGTGAGACACTCATCACACTTGGACAGTCTTAGCTTGCTAACCACGAACCTTCTCAGTGTCTGACTACGATTACTCCGAGTTTGGAGCGTGGGATGCTGATTCAGGCTCCTTCCGTAACATTGACGATTCCCCCCCTCGCCGTTTCCGTCGGCTTCCAAGTGTTCCCTTGCCCCCGTCATTGCCCCCTCGTCTACCGTTGTCCCCGTTAGGGCAGAACCTCCCATTCCCTCCCTACTTCCTGTCGTCACCACCAAGGATTCCTCTAAGCGTTGAGCGAATCGCCTCTCCCCAAGGTTCCCCTGCCCTCTCCCTGCCAGTAGCTCGGACCCCAACCCCCGAGCTTCGTTACCCTTCCCCAGCCCCGTTGCCCCAGACACCCCCTTCGGTAAGGTTGGTGTCCCCCATCCCTCGTCCAGCGTCGTCCCCCGTTTTCCGTATCCCAACCCCGGCCCTCCATCCCTTGACGCCCCCTCCTCGTCCACCGACCCCAGACTCCCCCATCGACTACGAAGCTGCAGAGCTTCGTGTAGCCTTCTACGAGGCACAGCGTGCATCCCCTGCACCCGTAGAAGAAGAGAACGTTCCCCCAGCTCCACGCCCAGTAAACCCCATCGCCAGGCAACACTCCACTAGTAGTGAAGAAGCCAACTACCTCCGAACAGAGGCAGTACAGTTACACTGCCATTATCCAGAATCTGTCTACATAGCGGAGCACCTACCTACCAGAAGACCAAGGGAACTTCAAGCATTCAAAGAACACTGCAGGTTGCAGTACGATCAACACCAAATTTCCCTAGACGTTCACCACCCTTTGAGCCATATTAGAGAATTCACGTCAAGTATCCTCAATTTCCAGAACTACCTTTGGAGGAGCAAAACCACGGTCACCTACTTTGGTATTTACGAAGAATACCATTGGATCCGCAGACAAGTCAGGCGAAACCAGCCAGACAAAGCTATCTTGCAACCCGCCTACAAGATCCACTACCAGTGGAACGAAGACGGTTGGACTATCACTAGATTACCCCGTCATCAGTGAATGAGCCAAAGTACAACTCCAAAGACAAGAGACCTCACAGAAGAGGAAGAGAGCCTCGTTCCAGCAAGCATCTACGACACATTCTTTGACCTAATCCACGAAAGAATCCAAGGCGAACTTCTTGATAGACCAGTCTTCAGCAAAGACAGTCACTTTCCTTGGTTTTTCCTAGACACCCTTGAAGAAGTTACCACCAAAGACTTCGCCAGAATCCACCCCCACATCTCCCACGTCCACAATCTTGATTACTGCTCACTTATTGGCGACTACCGATCCAAAAAGGTCGAGTGGTCATACGATAGAAACAGGTGGGAATACAAGAACAGGAAAGAAGTCAAGTTCTCAGATTCCGAAGAAGAACCTTCGGATCACGAAGAGGAAGCAACCTCTGCCCAAGAAACCCAACCAGAAGCACAAGGTTGGTCACGACCTAGAACACCACCCTCAGGCGCCAGATCAGCGCGCAGCGAATCAAGTGACCAAGAAGAGGTCTCCCAGATCTTAGGAAGCGTTACCAGAAGAGTAGAAGCGCTTATCACCACAGTATCCCAGCCACAAACACCACAAGCAGTTCCAGGCGCACTTCCAGTAACCCCAGCGGAAGCATCACGGTCATTCCTACCTACACCATCGGCTACAGCATTCCCACTTCCACCAGCACTACCCCCAGTTCGCGTAGTCACACCTACTCCCAGTCAGCGTCCAAGCACCCCTGCTCATTCTAGTCGCTCCACGTCCCCAAGTCAATCTAGTACACCCAGCACACCAAGTACCCCAGCAAGCATGTCGGGTTCAGCAAACACCAAATTATTGGGATCCCCCCCAGAGTCGTTCGATGGTAGCCCTGCAAAGGCAGAAGCCTTTTGGAACAATCTAGAGAACTACTACTACCTCAACGAATCCACGTACTCCGATCAAGGAAAGAGGGTTTCAAGCCGCTCTAACACACTTCAAAGTCGGCACATCTGCCGGAGAATGGGCTCAAGATAAACAGAAGAGAGCCTTGGCAGCCACGCCTGTCGATTTCGGAACATGGGTAGATTTCCGCGACAGTTTCAAGAAACACTTCGTCCCAGCATATTCGAAACTGGAAGCCACCAACGCCATGTACACCTCCAAGATGGGCGGACGCCCTTTCAATGAATGGTACCAAGATTGGTCGACCTACGCCTCCCGGAGCGGAGCCAATGAAGAAACCCAGATGTACGCCTTTAGGAAGGCACTTCCCATGGCACTACACCAGAAGATAATGGGTGTATCACCACAGCCTACCACGCTAGAAGACCTAGCAGAGAAAGCAAGAGAGTTCGATCGACTCTGGCGCATGTACAGCGCCCCCACCACGTTTAACAGAAGCTCAGGCCCACGTAACCGCGCCATAACCACAGATGAAGATCACGCCCAAGTCAATGTCACCACAGCACCATCACGACCCCCGATGGGGAAGATATCGAAGGCAGAGAAGGACAGACGCTTCAAGGATAAGCTCTGTTTCTACTGCGGAAAACCTGGTCATAGGGCTAAAGATTGCCGCCTCAAGACGAGCCAGAATAATCAAGGGACAGGAAATAGACGTCCAAATCCACGCCAAGGAAGCGACTTTAGAGCTCGCGCCACAGTAACCCAAGAAGATCAATTTGCCGAAGAAGAACATGCTGAAGAACACCCGGCCCAGGTAGCGGCCATGTACCATAGCCCACGTCCCCAAGTCATGATTCCACGCCCTCACTCCTGCCCTGTCAATGAGGATTTTTGAAGCGTCCCTCTGCTGCACTGTCAGTTGGGACTTTACGTTTGTCCAAGTCCAGTTTTGAGAATAGGTTTTCTCTCCTAGAGACGTTAGACTCTGAGCCTGTACCAGGTGATACTATACGAAATAGACGATCACCATCTATTACACTCAGAGTGACTCTAGTCGGAAAAATAACTGGACAAGAAATCAGTGCACGCGCCTTGCTAGATAGCGGCGCAGAGGGGATAATCATAGATCAAGACTTCGCAACCAAGAACAAACTCACATTGCGAACACTAGTCAACCCACTTCCAGTAAAGAATGTGGATGGAACACTCAATAAGAGGGGATCAGTCAAGTACACTACGATCCAGAAGATTCGCGTCAAAAATATGGACGACGCTTACCACGAAGAAACATCAGAACTCTATGTTACCACGCTAGGGGACCATGACATTATCCTAGGAACGGATTGGCTCCATGCACACAACCCAGAAGTAGACTGGGCCTTGCCACAGATCGCCTTCACAAGATGCCCCAAGAATTGTACCTTGTCCAAGTACCCCCTAGTAATCACGTCCCGAAAGCCGCAGACGCGTGCTACCACCATCAATGCCTTGCATCCAGTAGAAGACACACCCTTGATAACCGAAGACGCCTTTGCCCAGGAAGCTATGGAAAACTTCCTGTATCATCACAGTTTTAGCAAGTATGACGATCTTGCTATCCGGTCAAAGTCCACTGCCAGTACGGCTATTGCAGCAAAGAATGCACCCAAGCAATCCCTTGATCACATCCCTGCCCAGTATCACAAGTATTCCAAGGTTTTTAGCGAAACAGCTTCACATCGCCTCCCAAAACACCAAGCATGGGACCACGCCATAGAACTCAAGCCAGCCACGAAAATGCGCAATTGTGGCATCTACAGACTCACGCCCAAAGAATCAGCGGCACTCAAAGAATATATCACGGAACATCTGCGGAGAGGATACATCCGCCCTTCAAAGTCCCCTATGGCCAGCCCCTTCTTTTTCGTAGATAAGAAGGATGGCAAGTTACGCCCAGTACAAGATTATCGTGCCCTAAATGATGTTACTATCAAGAACGCCGCTCCTTTACCATTGATTCCCGAGTTAATCGACAAACTACGCGGTGCCAGGTACTTCACCAAGTTGGATATTCGTTGGGGATACAACAATATCTGTATCAGAGAAGGAGACGAACATAAAGCTGCCTTCAAAACCCATCTAGGCTTATTTGAACCCACTGTCATGACATTCGGCCTTTGCAATGCCCCTGCCACGTTCCAGACATTTATGAACAACATCTTCGAAGATATGATAGATGACGGACACGTCGTTGTCTATCTGGATGACATCCTGATTTTTTCCGAAGACCCTGCCTTGTTGGACAAATTAACCCATGAAGTCCTTACACGCCTTGAAACCTATGATTTATACCTCAAGCCTGAGAAATGTGTATTTGCTCAGACGTCTATTGAATACCTTGGGATTGTCATCTCAAATGGACAACTCAAGATGGACCCTGCTAAGGTCGCAGGAATCACAGGTTGGCCTACTCCACGCACAGTCAAACATGTCCAAGCATTCCTTGGTTTTTGTAACTTCTACCGCCGATTTATCAAAGATTTTTCTACCATTGCCAGGCCTTTGTTCAACCTCACTAGGAAGGAGATTCCGTTCCTCTGGGGTACCTTACAGGAATCCGCGTTCCGCACCCTTATCCAGGCTTTTATTACAGCCCCTGTTCTTGCCCTCCCTGATCATAACAAACCCTTCCGACTCATCACCGACGCTAGTGATTTCGCCACAGGGGCCATTCTCGAACAACCAGACGCCCTGAACAGATGGCACCCAGTTGCTTACCATTCCAAGTCCTTGCAACCGGCGGAGCGGAATTACGAAATTCATGATAAAGAACTCCTTGCCATTATCCGCGCTTTGGATATTTTCCGACATTACCTTGAAGGTCGAGACGATAATCTTGAAATCTGGTCTGACCATGGCAACCTAGTTTATTTTGCCACCAAACAGAAGCTCACGCGACGTCAAGCGCGTTGGGCTTTGTTCCTTTCACGTTTCAAGTTCACCATTGTTCACAAACCGGGCGTACAGAATAAATCAGATGCGCTGTCCAGGCGTCCAGATCTTAAAGAGGGGATAGCAACTGAAGACGAGTTGCACGTCCTCTTGGACACCAAGTTTTTCACGATTTGCGCAGCCCGCCCAACGGCAGTCACAGTATTGGGAGATACAACACTACGACAAAGAATCAAGTCAAGCCAAGAATATGATAAAGACGTCAGCATTGCCATAGAAGCTATCTTGAAGAATGGCCCAAGATCCATTGTAAAGGGCCTAGAAGAATGGAACCTAGAAGATGGAATCATTCTGTTCAGAGGACAAGTCTATGTTCCAAAAGATGACGCACTTCGAAGAGACATTGTCAAAAGATATCACGACCATGTAGCCACAGGACATCCTGGAAGATGGAAGACCTATGAAATAGTGTCAAGAGAATTCTGGTGGCCAGGAATATCTACCTTTGTCAAAAGTTATGTGGACGGATGTGCCACATGCCAAGCAACCAAAATCAAGCCAAGAACTCAAGTACCACTGTTACCAAACCAAGTACCCACAGATGTATGGGGAGTTATCACCATGGATTTCATCACAGACCTCCCTACCTCCCAAGGATATGATTCCTTATTCGTGGTAGTGGATCGCCTCAGTAAAGCCACCATCGTCACCCCTTGCAATAAAACCATCACAGCCGAAGAAACATCCAAGTTGTACATGAAGAATGTCTGGAGACGAACTGGACTACCACGTCAAGTTATCTCAGATCGAGGACCCCAATTCGCTTCTAAAGTCATGCAAGAAGTCTGGGAAAGATTGGGAGTCAAATCCACTATGTCCACAGCCTTCCACCCCCAAACAGATGGCGAAACAGAAAGAGTCAATCAGGAATTAGAGCAATACCTTCACGTCTTTTGTAACTTCCAGCAAGACAATTGGGTAGAACTGATACCCTTTATGGAATTCGCACACAATGCTCGCCAACACAGCGCCACAGGAAGATCTCCCTTTGAAGTCTGGTACGGATTCAAGCCAGAATTCATTCCTCCAGTAAATTTCGCTACCAAGATTCCCACGGTAGAAGAACACCTTCGTACCTTAGACCAAGTACGGTCTGAGGTTACAGCAGCACTTAAGGTAGCTGCGGAAGTTATGAAGAGATCCAGAGTACCCATCATTTCCCATGTGTTCAAACCAGGAGATCTAGTCTGGTTAGAAGGAACCAATGTTCACACCACGCACCCTAAAGCCAAGTTAGCCCCTAGACGCCATGGTCCATTCAAAGTACTATCTACATGGGGAGTTAATTGCAAACTCCAACTACCCAAGTCATGGCGAATCCACCCAGTCTTCCACAGTTCCCTGATATCACCATACAAGGAAACCCCTGCACATGGACCTAACTTCACCAGACCCCCTTCAGATATAGTTCAAGGAGAAGAGGAACACTACGAAGTTGAAACAGTACTCCAGTCCAAAGTGTCACCCAATAAGAAAGGGATCTTGTACCTCATCAAGTGGAAGGGCTACCCTAATTCCGAAAACTCATGGCTCCCTGCATCACAGATGAAACATGCATCACTCCTAGTTCAACAGTTTCACACCAGAAATCCCTCTGCGCCCCGACCAAGTAACCTAAGAGTGCTGACGGCGCAGCACGGCCTTAAAGAGGGGATACTGTCACGAACCTATGCCTCGGTCCGTGACTTCTCCGGAATATCCAGGAGTGCGCAAGGGAACGCGCGCACAAACCCAGGAAAACGAAGTGTTGGACTAGTAGAACTAGCCAAGACGACGCGCGTGAAAGGATTGGATAATCCTTTCCTTCCTATTCAAGAAAGACCCGGTCCGGAACCGGGACTTACCAAGCGAAAGGTCAGATGACCTCCCATGACTTGTTTGTTGATCAATCAACAAAAGATTGTTGATTGATAAACAAAGTCCGTTGATCGGTAAACGAAGATTGTTGATCAATCACCTGACGAGCGGAGCTTGTCAGGGATTAATGCCATTGGACGATATACTTAGAAACCTTCCAGCACATTCCATGCTATCTTTAGAACGCTTCTAAAGTATTCCATGGGCCCACCCGTGGAGCGGAGTTGGGCCTCCCCTAAAGTACGCACAGACCATGTATTCGGGTATATAAGCTGGAGCAATGTAACAGACAGTCCCTCAGACTGTCCACTTGCGACATCCCCACTTGTACATTCCTGTCTACTGAGCAGCTTCCCACTATTGGGTTGTTCCTCATCCTTGTCTTGCTACTCGTGGTCCATTGTTCCCTGTCCTTGTTTTATCTCCTTGTTGGTTCGACGTTAGCCACCCTGTTCCTCGTGATCTTTGGTCTCGCTGTTGCGATTAAACAGTGAGACACTCATCACACTTGCACCATTGCCATCAAGATTGCCATGCTTTACCTATGCTGCTGTACTTTGTATGGGCCTAAATTGAATTGCCATGCTTGTAATTACTGTAGTGACATGCCATCTAGTCTATATTAAGGCTGATCATAAGATTACTAAGAAATACATATTTTTTTTCTACGCTAAGAAATTGAGGAGTAATTCATTGTTCCATAACCATGACTTCCATCAAAGTGTTCCATTGGCCAGGGATGTTCCATTGGCCTGTACATCACTGTAAATGCTATCCAACTTTTACTGCACTTGAAAAGGTATTCATTGATTTATGGAAGTGACTGACTTCTCCCCAAGTCCCCCTGAAGCTGTGCTCCTATCTTCAAGTCTGCCACCTCTTTTCGGTTGTGATGTGAGACATGCACATTTCCACACTCATCACCTAAATATGCCACTCGTTCTTCAGTCAAATCACTCATCAGTCCAACAGAACAATCCTGTGCTGGTTTTTATGATGAATGTCTATCTGATTTTCGCCATAATTATGGAGTACATCACGTATCTTAGTGTGCTCCAAACTTGTAGTAAGTGCCAACCTGGGGTGTAGTGAGCATTTTGTGGGCCTCCCACTTTGGTGACATCTAATTACAGTACTGGGTCATGTAAAACATGGAACAGAGAGGAAAAGAGATGCAGAGGTGGAAAATGTGAAGGAAAATGGGTATTTGGGCTGTGCCTTTTTGATAGGGTTGCACTGAGAAATTCCTACACCAACCCCATGGTGCACCGAACCAAGCACTGAACAGAGAAATCGTGCCATGGCGGACGGTCGGGGTAAATTTATTTTGTTGGTAGTGAATCGGATGTGCCCATGACAATGGGTTAGCAAAGCTTTCACTAGCACGCAACGACTTGCACATGAACGTGACGAACCTCCTTGTTTATTTGTTGTAACTTATAGATGATGGACACACCCCAAGACCATAATAGTGGAGCTCTGCACGAAGAATAGAAGATGTACAATGTTTAATTAACATACCACCAGCGTGTTCTCGTCAAGATCAGGTGTTTCACTAGGCGTACATGAACTGAGACTCCACAGGCAAGCGTATTGGAGAAGGATGACAAACCTCTTTATATAACCTGGAAATGGAGCTCCAAGCTCTACGTGAGTGATACACTGCCCCATGTATCTGATGAAGACAAATAAGCTCTCGGTGTTCTAGGAAAACAAGAACAAAACTCACTGAGTGACAGTGAAACGAACTACCAAGTCAGGTGGGGCTCACCTTAGAAATGGTTTCCTTTTCCCTACAAACAATACAGCAATCTCCCTGTGCCAAAGGATATGAGGGAAGTCACGTTTCAAGTTGGGGTTGGGGGCAAGGTGAGTGTCGAAATATGCAGAGATCAGGAGAGTGTGACCAGAAACTCATAAGAGTGTATCGAATACCTCTGGTTGAGGGTTTCCAGGCTGAGAAAATGCACCTTCAACATCTACATGGGGGGGATACATCATGTTCCTGCTGCATCTCAGCAATGCAGCATTAAAGTTGTATGCAACAGTGTGGCGAAGCCATCTCCCCCAGAGATAGCCACATACCCTGCCAGGTTTGGTCTAACACATGGAGAATGAGATTTAATTTCCACATTAGAAACAAATTGAGTATATGCACTTATGGGAATGCCAATATGCAAGCGATGATGGATGACCATGTGGATTTTGACCGGGGAACCCAGAGTAAGTGCCAAAACTCTTCTAGCACCTATGACTTAAATACTGCAGTTGTAGCAACTTGTAAGGAAAAAATTACTTGCCCAGTTGAAATTTCTGCAAAACATTAATTCTTCAGCTCGGTGTGATAGGCTTGACAACATAATAAGATGAGCATCCAACTTGATGCATTGTTACCTGCTTCAGGTAATAAAGCTGATTGTTTGCTCTGTGGTGAGTCTTCTATAGATCGTGCCACGATGGCCTGTAGGCTCTTGATACGGTTTGTAAATGCTTTCTCAATGGTGTGCGAGGTTCACACAGTGTCATCTCCAGTCCTCAGGATTGCCCATTGAATATTGTGCCGTATGTGTCATGAAAGTGCCATTGTCTTCCATTGTCTTCTAAAGAGAGGAAGAGGAAAGAGGGGGTTAACTCTCAGGGCAGTGACAAATGGCTTCATTCAAAAAATAAAAATGATAATTTTAAATTGAATGCCAAGTTTGGACAAACTCATATTGTTGAGACCACGACATGACTGAAGGAAGTATCTACTTTTGAAATGGGAGCCGAGCGCTTGCATGAGCGTCAAACTAGTTAGAATGACCTTTGTAGCATTTCCACTAGACGCTGATCCGACTTGGATCCATGGGCTTTCCTGTATCAACACTAAGCCAAGCACACGGCTTGCAACCTAGGCAATAACTCGTAAAGGGTGAATAACCTCAGAAGGTCCCCTTATAAGACCAAACCAGGTGATAGCCTAACACACAGGTTGGCAACAAGATGAGAAGATAGTCACACAGACCAATGACTCTGCTATAAGAATGCTTTGCTAGTCCCTGAGAGGAATACAGGTGGAAGTCAAAACAACTAAGCTAACGACTATTGGCGAAACCTGCCAAGTACTTATAGTACTCCAAGACAGTAATCAAACTGAGCTTGAACTATAACCTAGATAACACCTATGACCTAATCTGCCAATAGGAATAGTCCATCAAACCACAGGGGCTTATCGTGAAACATACAGTACATGAGGCATAAGGCCCCACATGAGTCAGAGATAACAAGACAGTGAGTCAGAGATAAGAACATCATATGACTCACAAATGACATCACAATCCAAGATAACAAGATAACAAATGTCTCGGCGCAATACCAGCACATCAGAACCTATTCCATCAGAACTCGACCCATAAGGGAATTGTCCAAACCTTCGGCTATCGGGAATTCTGCATCCGACCTCATGCCTACCATGGTCTTCCATAACCTTCCATAACCTTCCATCCTTGAAGTCCCATGACTTATAGCTTAGGTCAGATACGAGGCATGACCCGGGACTGCATGTGATCAGATCACGTGACCTTCATCCTTCCTGCAATACTCGCGCCAGCGTCTGAGGGCGACTTATGAATGATCATGCCACTCACTAACTGGTGTATGCGCAACACTTCATCTTCTTCAACATACTATCCTATTTCACCTTGTGCATGTGTTACACCTTGTGCACACATTTGAAGATTCGAAGATTTTAGTACTTTCTCCATAGCTATTCTTCTCAAATAAAAAACAGTAAATAGTGTAGGTTCCATGGGTATGAGATCATATATAAAAAGGGAAATCGGTCCAAACCAATGACTACAAAAAAATCATAATTCCAATGTATTGGTCTCACACAGGCATCCTCACCCTCAGACTCCGATAACTGCAGTACTTCCACACAAATGTTTTTGGCAGATTCTATAGAATGGTTGTAAATTACTATGTATCTCAATTTTAGAGTCAGTATTCTACAGCGATCGAGCTGCAGAACTAAAACTCACTGAAAGTGACCTTGAGCGTGACTGATTTCGCGTTCCTCTTTTGGTCATGGCCGGCATCTCGGCACAGCATGATGCTTTCCGTGTTTTGACTTCAACATGTGCAGACAGTCGCCACAAATGCTGAAATGCCAATGCTTAATCAGCGTGACAAAAGCGTGACAAAAGCATGCAAAAGGTGATACAATTTTGAATGTCGACTGCCTTTCGAAAGACCACAGAAGCCAGGGAAATAAAAATACTATGACATCTGATGTCTATTTTTCTGTTACTATGTTCAATTTGAAGTAGCTACATTGAGTTGTTGAAGATACAAAAAAAGATTATTGATTTCTGAGCACAAGGTGTAATAGGATAGTAGTCTTCTTCTTCCGCCTCTGGCCATCCATCGGCCTGGGCCCAAACAAGAGTGCATACCTCTTCATCTTCCTCACAATATTCTGGTTGTCTGGCTACCCATGTGTGCTCTTCAGGGTAGTCTTGGCAGTTCTTCCAGTGTTCATGTCTGCATTTGCGACATTTGATGGTGGTGGAGGGTTGAACGATGTCGCCACGTGACAACCTTGGTAACAGTGACAATAATGTAACGGGGCTGAAGTGAGCGAGACGCAGTATCTTGCAGCAGCAGAGAAGAGATTGGGACTTAGAGAAACCCCACGCCAGGCATGTCATGTGTCAATATAAGGTGTGCCACACCTAATGGTGCAAGCAATAGGTTTAAAATGTCCGTGCAATGGTAACATACATCACTCAAACAGTTTCAGAGTTAATTAATAGAATAAATATTCCAGATTTTTTTCCAACGGTTCAGGTTCAAACATGTTCAGAACACATTAAGAAGGGCTCAGGGATTGCCCGAATGCTAAATGGAACCATTGGTCTGGTTTGGGTCATCACCCAAACCTGAATGCCAAATTTGCATCCAGTTTGGTCCAGTCTGGGTTCGGAGTGCAGTTCAGAACCGGACCTCCCGTCACTACCTGTGATGAGTGTCTCACTGTTTAAACACAACAGAGAGACCTAGGATCACAAGGAACAGGGTGGCTGATGTCAAACCAACAAGGGAGTAGAACAGAGAGAGAAGACAATGGACCACAAGTAGCAGGACAAGGATGAGAAACAACCCAATGGTGGGAAGCTGCTCAGTAAACAGGAGTGGTACAAGTGGGGATGTTGCAAGTGGACAGTCTGAGGGACTGTCTGTTACATTGCTCCAGCTTATATACCTGAATACATAGTCTGTGCGTACTTTAGGGGAGGCCCAACTCCGATCCATGGGTGGGCCCATGGAATACTCTAGAAGGACTCTAAAGATAGCATGGAACGTCCTGGAAGGTTACTAAGAATATTACCCAATGGCATTAATCCCTGTTAAGCTCCACTTATCAGGTGGTTTGTAGAACATGCCAGAAGGGTTCCAAATATACTGTCCAATAACAAGTCTCTGATAAGCTCCGCTATCAAGCAACTTACTCAGTCCTCCTTTGCTTGGTAAGTCCTGGTTCCAGACTGGGCCTTTCCTGAATAGGAAGGACAGGATTACCCAATCCTTTCACATGCATTGTCTTGGCTAGTTTTACTAGACCAATACTTCGTATTCCTGGGTTTGTGTGTGCATTCCCTTGCACACTCTTGAGTTTCATGGGTAAGTCACGGGCCAAGGTATAGGTTCATAACAGTATCCCCTCTTTAGGACTGTGCTGTGCCATCAGCACCCTTAGATTACTTGGTCAAGGCATGGAGGGATTTCTGGTGTGAAACTGCTGAACTAGGAGTGATGCATGCTTCATTTGTGATGCAGGGAGCCATGAGTTTTCGGAACTAGGGTAGCCCTTCCATTTGATAAGGTACAAGATCCCTTTCTTGTTGGGTGATACTTTGGACTGGAGTACTGCTTCAACTTTGTAGTGTTCTTCTTCTCCTTGAAATATATCCGGAGGCGGTCTGGTGAAGTTAGGTCCATGCGCAGAGGTTTCCTTGTATGGTGATATCAAAGAGCTGTGGAAGACTGGGTGGATTCGCCATGACTTGGGTAGTTGGAGTTTGCAATTAACTCCCCAGGTAGATAGTACTTTGAATGGACCATGGCATCTTGGGGCTAACTTGGCTTTAGGATGTGTGGTGTGAACATTGGTTCCTTCTAACCAGACTAGGTTTCCTGGTTTGAACACATGGGAAGCAATGGGTACTCTGGATCTCTTCATGACTTCTGCAGCTACTTTCAGTGCTGCTGTGACTTCAGACCGTACTTGGTCTAAGGTACGAAGGCGTTCATCTACTGTGGGAATCTTGGTAGCGAAGTTTACTGGGGGAATGAACTCTGGTTTGAATCCATACCAAACTTCAAAGGGGGATCTTCCTGTGGCACTGTGTTGGTGAGCATTGTGCACGAACTCCATGAAGGGTATTAGTTCTACCCAATTATCTTGTTGGAAGTTACAAAAGATGCGAAGGTATTGCTCCAACTCCTGATTGGCTCTTTCTGTTTCACCATCTGTTTGAGGGTGGAAGGCTGTGGACATGGTGGACTTGACTCCCAATCTTTCCCAGACTTCTTGCATAACTTTAGAGGTGAATTGGGGTCCTCTATCAGAGATAACTTGGCATGGTAGTCCGGTTCATCTCCAGACATTCTTCATGTACAACTTGGATGTTTCTTTGGCTGTGATGGTTTTATTGCAAGGGGTGACAATGGTGGCTTTACTGAGGCGACCTACCACCACAAATAAGGAGTTGTAACCTTGGGAGGTAGGGAGGTCTGTGATGAAATCCATGGTGATAACCCCCTATACGTCTGTGGGTACTTGGTTTGGTACCAGTGGTACTTGAGTTCTTGGCTTGATTTTGGTTGCTTGACATGTGGTGCATCTGTCCACATAACTCTTGACAAAGGTGGATATTCCTGACCACCAGAATTCTCTTGATACTATTTCATAGGTCTTCCATCTTCCTGGATGTCCTGTGGCTACATGGTCGTGATATCGTTTGACAATGTCTCTTCAAAGGTCATCATCTTTTGGGATGTAAACTTGTCCTCTGAACAGAATGATTCCATCTTCTAAGTTCCATTCTTCTAGGCCTTTAACAATGGATCTTGGGCCATTCTTCAAGATCGCTTCTATAGCCATGCTGACGTCTTTGTCATATACTTGGCTTAACTTGATTCATTGACGTAAAGTCGTGTCCCCCAACACTGTGACTGCAGTTGGACGGACTGCGCGAATTGTGAAAAACTTGGTATCCAAGAGGACAAGTAACTGGTCTTCAGTTGCTATCCCCTCTTTAAGATCTGGACGCCTGGACAGCGCATCAGACTTATTCTGTATGCCCGGCTTGTGGATGATGATGAACTTGAATCTTGACAAGAATAAAGCCCAACGTGCTTGGCGGCATGTAAGCTTTTGTTTGGTGGCAAAATAAACCAAATTGCCATTGTCAGACCAGATTTCCAGGTTATCCTCTCGCCCTTCTAGGTAGTGTCAAAAATTTTCCAAAGCCCTGATGATGGTGAGAAGTTCCTTATCATGGATCTCATAATTTCGTTCCGCTGGTTGCAGTGACTTTGAATGATATGCAATGGGGTGCCACTTGTTTAGGGCATCAGGTTGCTCAAGGATGGCTCCAGTGGCGAAGTCACTGGCATCAGTGATGAGTCAGAAAGGTTTACTGTGGTCAGGGAGGGCAAGGACAGGGGCTGTGATGAAAGCCTGGATAAGGACACGGAAGGCAGATTCCTGTGGGGCGCCCCAAAGGAACAGAGTTTCCTTCCTAGTGAGGTCAAACAATGGTCTGGCAATGGTTGAAAAATCCTTGATGAAATGCCGATAGAAGTTACAAAAGCCAAGGAAGGCTAGGACATGTTTGACAGTTCGTGGTGTAGGCCAACCTGTGATGCCAGCAACTTTAGCAGGATCTATCTTGACTTGTCCATTTGAGATAACAATATCAAGGTATTCAATAGACGTCTGAGCAAATACACATTTCTCAGGTTTGAGGTAGAGGTCATGTTTTAAAAGACAGGAGAGGACTTCGTGGGTGAGCTTGTCCAACAAAGCAGGGTCTTCTGAGAAGATGAGGATGTCATCCAGGTAGACCACAACATGTCCCTCATCTATCATGTCTTTGAAGATGTCATTCATAAATGTCTGGAATGTGGCAGGGGCATTGCAGAGGCCAAAGGTCATAACCGTAGGTTCAAATAGGCCCAGGGGTGTTTTGAAGGCAGCTTTATGTTCATCTCCTTCTCTGATATGGATATTATTGTAAACCCAACAAATATCCAACTTGGTGGAGTACCTGGCACCGCATAGTTTGTCAATTAGTTCAGGGATCAACGGCAGGGGGGTGGTGTTCTTGATTGTAATGTCATTGAGTGCGTGGTAGTCTTGCACTGGACGTAACTTGCCATCCTTCTTATCTATGAAAAAGAAGGGGCTGGCCATAGGGGATTTGGATGGGTGGATATATCTTCTCCGCAAGTGTTCTGTGATATATTCTTTGAGTGCCTCTGACTCCTTTGGTGTAAGTCTATAGATGCC
This sequence comes from Lactarius quietus, assembly GCA_015025155.1. Classification (NCBI taxonomy): domain Eukaryota; kingdom Fungi; phylum Basidiomycota; class Agaricomycetes; order Russulales; family Russulaceae; genus Lactarius; species Lactarius quietus. The sequence continues at coordinate 179,029 of WITN01000058.1, forward strand.
GCAATTGCGCATTTTAGAGGCAGGCTTGAGTTCAATGGCATGGTCCCATGGCTGATGTTCTGGAAGCCGGTGTGAGGCTGTTTCACTAAAAACTTTTGAATATTTGTGGTACTGGGCAGGGATGTGATCAAGAGATTGCTTGGGTGCATTCTTCGCTGCAATAGCTGTACTGGTAGTGGATTTTGACCGGATAGCAAGGTCGTCGTACTTGCTAAAACTGTGATGATACAAGAAGCTTTCCATGGCTTCGTGAGCAAAGGCGTCTTCTGTTACTAAGGTTTCTTCTTCTACTGGGTGCAAGGCATTGATGGTGGTAGTCCGCATCTGTGGTCTTTTGGATGTGATTACTAGGGGGTACTTGGATAAGGTACAGTTCTTGGGGCATCTTGTGAAGGCAATTTGTGGTAATGCCCAGTCTACTTCAGGATTGTGTGCATGAAGCCAATCTGTTCCTAGGATAATGTCATGGTCCCCTAGCATGGTAACATAGAGTTCTGATGTTTCTTCATGGTAGTTGTCATCCAAGGTCTTGACACGGATCTTCTGAATTGTAGTATACTTGACTGATCCCCTCTTATCGAGTGTTCCATCCACATTTTTTACTGAAAGTGGGTTGACTAGTGTTAGCAGGGTGAGATTATTTCTGGTGGCAAAGTCTTGATCTATGATTATCCCCTCTGCGCCACTATCAAGCAAGGCATGTGCACTGATTTCTTGTCCAGTTGTTTTTCCAACTAGAGCCACTCTGAGTGTAATAGATGGTGATCATCCATTTTGTATAGTATCACTGGGTACAGGCTCAGAGTCTACTGTCTCTAGGAGAGAATACCTATTCTCAAAACTGGTCCTGGACAGACGTAAAGTCCCAACTGACAGTGCAGCAGAGGGATGCTTCAAAAATCCTCATTGACAGGGCAAGAGTGAGGGCGAGGATCATGACTTGGGGATGTGGGCTGTGGTACATGGCCGCTACCTGGGCATGATGTTCTTCAGCATGTTCTTCTTCGGCATATTGATCTTCTTGGGTTACTGTGGTGTGAGCTCTAAAGTCGCTTCCTTGGCGTGGATTTGGACGCCTATTTCCTGTCCCTTGGTTATACTGGCTTGTCTTGAGGTGGCATTCTTTAGCCCTATGACCGGGTTTTCTGCAGTAGAAGCAGAGCTTGTCCTTGAAGTGTCTGTCCTTCTCTGCTTTTGATATTTTTCCACCCAACAGGGGACGTGATGGTGCTGTGGTAACATTGACTTGGGCGTGATCTTCATCTGTGGTTATGGTGTGGTTTCGAGGTCCTGAGTTTCTGTTAAACGTGGTAGGGGTGCTGTACATGCGCAAGAGTCAATCAAACTCTCTTGCTTTTTCTGCTAGGTCTTCTAGCATGGTAGGCTGTGGTGATACACCCATTATCTTCTGATGTAGTGCCATGGGAAGTGCCTTTCTAAAGGTGAACATCTGGGTTTCTTCATTGGCTCCACTTCTGGAGGCGTAGGTTGACCAATCTTGGTACCATTTGTTAAAAGGGTGTCTGCCCATCCTGGAGGTGTACATGGCATTGGTAGCTTCCAACTTGGAGTATGCAGGGACAAAGTGTTTCTTGAAACTGTCTCAGAAATCTGCCCATGTTCTGAAGTCGACAGGTGTGGCTGATAAGGTTCTCTTCTGTTTATCTTGAGCCCATTCTCCGGCAGATGTGCTGACTTTAAAGTGGGTAAGAGCGGCTGAAACCCTCTTTCCTTCATTGGAGTACGTGGATTCATTGAGGTAGTAGTAATTCTCCAGATTGTTCCAAAAGGCTTCTGCCTTTGCAGGACTACCATTGAATGACTCTGGGGGGGATCCTAATAGCTTGGTGGACACTGAACCAGACATGCTTCCTGGTGTACTAGGGGTACTTGGTGTGCTGGGTGTACTAGGTTGACTTGGAGACATGGCGCGACTAGATGAAGCAGGGGTACTTGGGCGTTGACTGGGAGTATGTGTGGCTACATGAACTGGGGGTATTGTTGGTGGGAGTGGGAATACTGTAGCTGAAGGTGTAGGGAGGAAAGATTGTGATGCTTGTGCTAGGATAACTGGAAGAGCGCCTGGAACTGCTTGTGGTGTCTGTGGTTGGGATACTGTGGTATTAAGCGCTTGAACCTTTCTGGTGACACTTCCTAGGATTTGTGAAACCTCTTCTTGGTCGCTGGTTTCGCTGTGCGCTGATCTGGTACCTGCTGAAGGTGGTGTTCTGGGTGGTGACCAATATTGTGCTTCTGGTTGGTTTTCTTGGGCTGAGGTTGCTTCCTCTTCATGGATAGATGGTTCGTCTTCTGAATCAGGGAACTGAACGGGTTTCTTGTTCTTATATTCCCACTGGTTTCTAGAGTGTTTCCACTGAACAAATTTGGATTGATAATTTCCAATGAGGTTGGTATAGTCAAGGTTTTTGATGTGGGAGATGTGAGGGTGAAGTACGGTGAAGTCTTGGATGGTTACTTCTTCAAGAGTGTCTAGGAATGTCCAAGGGAAATGTCCGTCTTTGCTGACAACTGTTCTGTTAAGGAGTATGCCTTGGATTCTTTGGTGCGTTAAGTTGTAGGTGGGCTTGTCGATGCTAAGTGGAATTATTGTTTCTTCTTTGTCCGTAAGTTCTCTAGTTTCATCTTCTTGACTCATTCACTAGTGGCGGGGTAACCTGGTGACAGTCCAACCATCATTGTTCCACTGGTAATGGATCATATAGGCAGGTTGCAAGATGGCTCTGTCAGGTTGGTTTTGCCTAACTTGTTGACAGATCCAATGATATTGTTCGTAAATACCAAAGTGGGTGACTGTGATTCTGCTCCTCCAAAGGTAGTTCTGGAAGTTGAGGATGCTTGATGTGAATTCCCTGATATGGTCCAAGGGGTGATTGATGGCTAGGGTGAGTCTGTTCTGGTCGTACTGCAATCTGCAGTGTTCTTTGAATGCCTGAAGTTCTCTAGGTCTTCTGGTGGGTAGGTGCTCCGCAATGTAAACTGATTCTGGGTAATGGCAATTAGTTGTACAGCTTCTGTTCAGAGGTAGTTGGCTTCTTCACTACTGGTGGAATGCTGCCTGGCAATGGGGTTTTCTGGACGTGGAATGGGGGGTCCTCTGATGGATGGATACACTGGTTCAGATGGACCAGCTTGGTTGATTCTTTGAATGTCTGGGTTTGGGATAGCTGGGATTTGGGTAGGCGAAGCAAAAAGGTCTTCTCAATGTATGGAATGATGTTCCACATGTGTCCTCTGGTTTCGTCGTCTATGGGGGCACTGCTGAATGTTCTGGGATGCCAGGTCGATAGCCCAATCTACTATGCTTTCTCTGATGTTTTCCAGCTTGGATCTGGACAAGAAATCTACTCATTTATTGTCTAAAGGGTAGATGGCCGTTGCCTAGGGCCCACAATACTACACTAGGTGGAGTAGGTGGGGTATCTGGTCTATATCTGCAGTCACACACTTCTTTTGTACACCAACACCTTCTAGGTCTGTTCCAAAGGTTAGGTTCTCCCCAACTGTCAACAGACTCTGGTGGTATACTAGTGGGACTGCTTGGCGGCAGTGGGCTTTCAACAAGAGGTGGAGGTGCTCGCTCTTCAGTGAACTCAAGGATTTCTGGGTCATCTGGGGTGTCTGGAGGGAGGTGATAAACTTGAGGGTCGATGAGGCGGTGGTCTGGGTTTTCAAGGGTGGTTTCCCAGCTGGAAGAGTTCCACTTGTAGGTGAACTCCCTTCCTTCGACTATGGCAAGGTGGAACTGGGTTCCTCTGGTGACAAGGTGGATTTCTTGCCAGGTGACTTGGATTTGGTCATAGTTGAGAGAGACGTGCTCTAGGTATCTAATACGCTCTCCTGCTCTGATGCGTCGGATGAGTTCTTGCCTTTGAGGGGCAACGTGGATGAACCAAAAGTGGTCGTCTTTGGTCCACAGGAGGATGGACTTGGCTGGGGAGTTATTAACAGTGGTGGTGTTGGATAGGTGCCAGTACAGGGGTTGTTCTTGGGCGGCTTCAGCAAGTCTTGGTAAGTTGATGATTTGGAAGTTTTCGAAGTCCCACTGGTAAGTTACTTTACCAAAGGGCAGGAGATCTCGGAGTTTGTATAACAAAAATGGAGGGTCACTCCAGCAGTCAATGATATCACACTGACTTGCGTCGAACAAGGATGTCTCAGGGTAATAAGTCCTGAGCTGGCAGAGGCGATGGGTTTCAAAGAAGGTTTGGGCACGTTGGAGTCTTTCTCCTTCTTGGAGGTGACTTGGGAATACTGACACTGGATGTACGAACCCCGATGTATTGGCAAGAAATGATAACAACTTGTACTACCACTTACTAATTAAAGTAAATGGCTACAAGGGCGTGTTATCACTGTATGTTGAAATGAAATCGAAGGGGTCCACAGGGATGTGGGGCGTGAAACAATATGATAAAAGGTGAGGGCAGGTCCTCACTGAATCGTCGAAATGGTACCCTTGGTACACCATGTAGACATGCTCTTCAAAAAACCCCAGGTAACTGTATGTAGTTACCACTCGTCCGTCCAAGAAATCGTGAACCTCAAGAATGACAAGTGTATGTACATGTGCTTCACAAATGAGGTGGTTCAGATTCCTGAACACGTCTCTTGTTACGTGCGAGCTGCACGTGAGCATGACTTAGGCTACGTTAGAGTGAACGCGGTGACTCAGCAGTTCCTTGTCTCTTGCACGAAGGCAGAGTATCGCCTCAACGCGCGAAGGCAGAGTTCGTTGATGACTATCTTGGTACATGGCCCCAAGGGACGAGAGATGAAGAGAGAAATCACGACTTGGATAACAAGATGAGAATGTTACAAGAAAACCAAGCTATCGACCACAACAGTCGATAGCTTCCTTATAAAGACTTTATCGGGGTCCGCCTTTGTCAGCGAGACCGCTGTACGCGCTCGAAAGTGCGTGCGTGAGAATTGTGCGGCCGAGAGCAGTGGGGTAAAGCAGAGGTGTCAGAGGGGTGTCAGCAGCCAAGGGGAAAGGGAGACGAGATTCGATCTTGAAGAGAAAGAGGAAAATGTTCGAGAGCAAACCGACTAGAGCTGCCTATTTCGTAGACCTAGCTCATTGCCGCTGTTTGTCTCTTCGAGGGTTTAGAACTTCGTGCAATAAGAAGGGGAAAAAGTCGACTCCTCATTCTGTTGAGACAGGCGTACTTAAATACAAAGAGGCTACCTAAAAGAGGAAACAAGGGAAGGCATGGAGGACTCGGGCAATGAGGCAGACATAATACGAAAAATAGAGGTATTCAGGCACAACGCTCGGTCTGGCCTTACATCTCCCGGGGGGTCAAAATTTTGACTGTCCTCGGTCAAACTCTTCTGGAACAAAAATCGCCAGTTACAGCGCTGAAAGTAGAGAAAATATCAAGTAAAAGTAGGTAGCAAAGGTGGAGCGACGAGTGAGGACGAGGGTGCATATGTCTTCGACTTGTGTCCATGTGTGATCGCCGAGTCTTGTGTGGTGCTCAAATGACTACTATACCTCCAGGATCGAATACAAGGCGCGCGATGTGCTGCGTGAACTGCGCGAGCTGAAACCGTGGTGTGGGGACATTGCCTGACGTGAGATTGCCGTTCTGACTGCCACCGAGGTCTTCGTTCTTGCTCTGAATCTTGCGTGCGTGACTCAAAAAGGTCTTCGAAAGGTTGATGGATGCCAAAACTAGAGCCGTAGTGGTGATGAAACTGAACGCGAAGACGAAATGTAGAAAACTATGACTTGAAGAAGATTTGAAGACTTCGTAGATCGGCGCAGGGTCTTGCCATTCGAACTGCTGAGGAGGAAGGGTGCTTGCGACTTGCTGTGTGACTTCGAGTGGGCGCCGCTTCCGGAACAAGGGAACTATCAACGAGGCACAGGCTGACGTGAACTTGGAAGGGGAAGAGGCCGAGTCGAATGAGGTGACTCCGAGTGGTCGTGGCTGCGAAATCGAGGGGATGGTTGGCGAAAATGGGACGAGCTCGATTTCGAGAATCCGAGAACCTGAGCTGACTGGCGTGGCTTCAAGCGGAACGGAAACTGGGTCGTCTTGCATTAGTCCGGTGAGTCGTTTCAGTGGAGGTGAATGGGAGTGGGAGGAAATAGCCTGAGGAACGTTCAACTCAGAAGATTTGAGGGACGGCGTCGGGACAATGGGAAGAATTTCGCTGAGCGACGACTTCGAAGGATCAAACCTCGAACTCGAAACTTCGACCGTTGAAAGAGAGCATGCACTGGCAGGGGAATGATCAGGAACGGAGCACTCGAGCACAGACGGTGACACGGGCAGGGCATTTGCTACAAAGGGCGAAGGCGTGGACGAAACTTCAGATGTCGTGACTTCGAGCGTCTGTTCCTGTGGCGTCGATCGGGGCTGAATCGGGGCGCTCAGGCTGGCGACTCCGAGTGTTGAAGGGAGGAAGACGAATTTGCACGATTCCGAAACCGATTCCGTTGACGAAGGCGGTTGGTCTGGGGACATGGCGACGAGCACGGGGTAAGGCATCGAAATCTCCGGCGAAGGCGAAACCACAATAGCCAGGGACGAAGGCAATGGCATAGACGAATGTTCAGCAGGGGTCAAAGATGCACACAGGGGTAAGCCGACAGTGGATGGCAAAGTATCCGAAGCTAAATGCAATGACAAAGACGTCGTGGAGGGAGCCAGAGAAACGGACGGAACGGCAGGATCTGTAGGAAGCATGCACAGGGACTCAGAGACAATACTAGTATCCGGGGATCCAGGAGAGGCGGTTGATGACTGAGGAACAGAAGTCGTTGGTGCACATCGCTCGGGCTCGGGCTCGGTGTGAAGATTCCGAAATTCCGACTCTGATCTCACTAGGGAAGATAGGCACTCGGAGTCTAAGTCCGACGGCATCGAAGTTGGCACGGGCGCGATCAATGAAAGGGGAGTGATGGGCACGTTTTCGGTGACATCGCCCGTGGACAAAGGGATGGGCGAAGATGGAATGGTAGATGGAATGGATGAAGGCGTGGACTCGGGCTCGGGCTCGGGCTCGGGCTCGGCAACGACATCAGTACACGGAAGAACAACCAGTTTGGGGACAACGTCGATGCACGAGGATTCAAGCGAGGACGAAACGGGCAGGGAGAGCGAAGTCAGCGAAGTAATCGAAGGCACAGTCACGGGCTCGGACTTGGGTTGATTGTTCGTCTCCGAGGGTGCTGTCGTGCATTGAATCTCCGAAACCGTAGGCGAACACGAGGTGGAAGGCCGAGAGTATGGGGTCGAAAATGAAGACGAGTGGAGTTCCTGAGACGAGAACGAAGACGAATGAAGCTGGGGATACGATGTGGGATATGAAGGGAAGGGATCTTCATGGCTAATGCTCCGAGGATGGAACTGCGACTCTTGCGACCGAAAAGGGAAGCGTCCTTCGTATGCAAAGACTACCCGTGCACAATGGTATACATCTTCAAATGGGAATGGGATGTCGAGTGGCTGGAAGGGGCGCTGGGCGAAGAGTCGACGGCGAAGTACTTCACGATCGTGGGGATGGAATCCGGACCAGAACTCTGCATCACGATTTTCGTTTGTGAGGTAGCGGGAGTGGACGAGGGTGGCACTGTAGTCAAAGAAAGTCTGATAGTATTGTGATACGTCCGCTTCAGAGGTCATCCGGTGTCTGGAGGAGGAATCGACGAAGTTGTGCAGCTTCTCCATCCTGAGTTTGTGATGCGTTATGGTGCTGCCGAAGGCATAGATGAGGGAATGGCGAAAGATGTCCCAGTCGTATGAACGATACCCGGGAAGTTGTATGCAGAGATCGCGCAACGAGGAGACCACATAGAGGATAATTGCGTCGACTCGCTCCGGATGTGTCAACTTGCAAGAGTATGCGAGGTCTTCGAATTGCTCCAGGAAATCCTCGAAAGTGTCGATGTGACCTGAGAAGTACGGTGCTGATCTCGAGTGAGGCGATGGCATGGCTGCTGGTCCAACGCGTGGTGCATAGTACGGGTTGTAGTCGTCTTTCGAAGGGTAATACATTCTCGTTGGTGGGTGCGATGGTTGGCGATAAGAGAGGCAAGAAATGAGGGGGACGAAATGGAGGTATATGTCGAAGTCGTGGCTTATCGGGAGAGATCGCAGCTGATTTCGAAGGATCGACGATGAGCAGGGTGAGACTGGAAGGGAAACAGATCGAACGGGTAGAAATCGGAAGGAGGAAACTTGGAGAACGTGAGATCGTGAGGGGGTGATCCGGTGATGACTGGATGGTGAACGTATTTAGACGAGTCTCTTGGTGGTAGCTTGGGCTGCTTTGACATGCGTTTGATCACCAGAGGCGACCGATAGACAGGAAGTTCAGGGGGTTAACAGGTAAAAGCAGGGGGGGACAGTCCACTTTAAACTCTCAGCCTCACTGGGGCAGCCAGGTGTACGCGCTCGAAAGTGCGTGCGTGAGAATTGTGCGGCCGAGAGCAGTGGGGTAAAGCAGAGGTGTCAGAGGGGTGTCAGCAGCCAAGGGGAAAGGGAGACGAGATTCGATCTTGAAGAGAAAGAGGAAAATGTTCGAGAGCAAACCGACTAGAGCTGCCTATTTCGTAGACCTAGCTCATTGCCGCTGTTTGTCTCTTCGAGGGTTTAGAACTTCGTGCAATAAGAAGGGGAAAAAGTCGACTCCTCATTCTGTTGAGACAGGCGTACTTAAATACAAAGAGGCTACCTAAAAGAGGAAACAAGGGAAGGCATGGAGGACTCGGGCAATGAGGCAGACATAATACGAAAAATAGAGGTATTCAGGCACAACGCTCGGTCTGGCCTTACACCGCCACTACAACTATCATCAGTCATGCTACTACTACCATTCATCATCATACAGTAAGAGCCTCAGTCATCGTACAGTAAACACGTCAGTAATCGTATGGTACATGAGTAAGTCCGTTCCATGGATAGGTAAGCTTCAGGAGCGACTCGTCATCCTGCTTACCACTCGCTTCGTTACATCACCCTCTTCACAAGGGTGAGCGCCCTCACTCTACTACCCAATTCGGTACTGTGGTTAGTCCGACATCAGTCTCGTGTTCGTCCCGTATCCGCAAGAGGGCGTGTGCCCTTCCCAAACGCTTCGCCGAGTGCCTTGCCCGATCGACATGCACGAAGATGTCATCTTCGAGCTTCTTGATGGCGGCCTCCAGCTCCTTGATGACTTCCTGGGACACGCGGTAGCGCCTTAATTCGGCTGCAAGGGAGATATCCCCCAACTGAGCCAAGGCTTTCTCTACCTGTCGCCATCCCCAGAAGTCAGCGCGTAGGTATTGCAGCTCTTCTCTGGAGTACTCAGCTGCGGGCCCCATGTCTCGACATGGCTCGGCGTGTATGTCTCCATGGTATATTGGCGCATACCACCCCATCATCCCAAAGACCTCCGGGTTGTCGAGCATCCTTACCCGCACGTATCTGGCGGGGATGCGACGACCCTCGTGTTCGATCACCATGGGGACCCAGTTCATCCCGTTGTTGAGGACGAACCCGCTGGGGGTAGGCGATAGGGTACGGATAGGGCGCCTTGGCGCATCCGCTCGGCGCGTATTGATAGGTGAGGGGTCGCGGGCCTCTCGGTATGGTGGTAGTCCTCGTGCCGCATAGCCCGCTTCGGCTGTCGGTCCATAGACGACAGCAATCGGCGGTGATCGTTCTTCGTCATCCACGGCTTCTTCGGTAGTGTCGTTGTCGTCGTTGTTGATTCGAGGGGGAAAGCGCATGGGAGCGCAGTGGCAGTAGCTTTGGGGGTTATCGCATCGGGTGCAGATAACGTGGGCGTCGTGATATGAGCTGTCGGAGGACTCGTCGCTGTCATATTGATCGACAGCGGTGGTGGACGTGAAGGCGGTGGAGGGCTGGAGGATACTTGCCTCATCAGCCGCTGTATCCTCATCCGTCTCTCCCTCGGCGTCATCTTCATCACTTGGTCCAGTCGCCATGAGTTCATCACCTCCTTCAACAACCCGTAATCCTTCCTCATCTGTCTCCACTCTTCCGCTTGCGGGTGCGGGAAATCGCCGGCGAGCCTCGGCCAAGTCTCGCTCTTGTTGTTCCCACTCGTCTCGATCTTGCTCTGCGACTGCTCTGACATGTTCAATGGCAGAGCAGAAGGGGTCGTCCACATTGTTGGTGGAGTCGTATGTGGTGAGTGTGCTGACGTTGGGGATGTCGTCAATGTTGATAGTGGTGAGTGGGACATGAGCCATTGTATGAGGGAGCGGTAATGAAGGTTGTTCTGTCAAGGCTGCTTTTAAGTGTATTTCAGCCTGCGGATTATTGTGTTTGAACTTCCTTATCTCTTCCTCCGCATGGACATCATATCATCCCACAGGACCCACTGGTTATCCGAGTCGGCGTATCCCGTCCACTTGATTAGATACTGTAGTTTGCGCCCACGTCCCCGTCATCTTGAGTCTAGTACTCTTTCGACCTCGTATTCTTCCACGTTATCGATCAACTCAGGTGGTGGGAGTGGGTAATTAGCGCCATGAGTCACTGTTTCTTTGTAGGGTGTGAGAAGATCTGTGTGAAACACATCGTGGATGCTCCACTGTGTGGGAAGTTCTAGTCAATAATTGACGGGGGACATCACCTGGATTACCGCGAACGGGCCGTGTCTTCTGGGCGCAAGCTTCGTGGTTGGCTGGTTGGTGCGCAAATGACGCCCCTCGAGCCAGACCTTATCTCCCACCTGATACTTGGGTGTGTCACGATTTTTAATCCATGACTGTTGTGCCTTCTTCATTTGTCCTTGTGCTTGTTGTCTTATCTCTTTCAATTGTTTCAGTCTTGCCTCAACTCGTGGTATTGGTGACAGCTTATCTGTCCAATCAGTGCGTGGGTGATATCCCATCAGTAATCTAAATGGTGACTCGCGCGTGGATTCATTGGTCCAGTTGTTGTGTAGCTATCACATGTTTGGCGTAGAGGACCGCCGTTTCTTCTCCTGATATTTCTTTGCTGCATGGTATGAATATGGATGCCTTGGAACAATCGTGGTCAGTAATCGTCAGGATGGAGTCATATCCTCGTGACTTGGGGAGTTTCGTGATAAAGTCTAGCGCCACTACTTCGAACGGCATTGCTTCTGGTTTTGGGAATATCGGTTGTAACGGTGCCTTTGTTTTTTGGGTGTTAACCTTGCATCGTTGACAATCGGCGCATCCCCGGACATAGTCCGCGATGTCGTTCTTCATTGTTGGCCACCAGTATTGTCGTTCTACTAACTGGGTTGTTTGATTTATCCCTGGGTGTCCGTGAATTGGGGGATCATGATGCATGCGGATTACTTCTCTGATTTCGTCTGGTGTCCCCGTAATGACCAATCTTTGTCCTTGATACCACCACAGTCTGTCGGCCTTTGTTAGTTTGTGGGGGTCTACTCATTTGCATATCCTCTGTTCGTCTTGTGGCCTTGTAGTTTTGATGGTTCGTACGAACAGTTCGCTTGGTAAAACTATGACGTTTTCGTTGTCTTTTTCGCCCTGGTCGTAATCAGGGCGTCTTGACAGGGCGTCTGCTCTTCCATTGGCGGTTCCTTTTACGTGATGTATTTCGAAGTTATACTCGGCCAGTTCCAAGACTTCTCTAGCTATCCTTCGGCTGATTTTCTGGGGGTCTCGCCAGTATCGGAGGTTGAGATGATCCAAAAATATGCGTACTTTATGGGGTGATCCGGCCAGTAGGTGCCTCCAGTTTCGAAGTGCTTTTACTATAGCCAGTAGCTCAAGATTGTAGATGTTGTAGTTGCTTTCGGCAGCATTGAGTGTTGCTGAGTAATATCCTACTGGGTGTCGTTTCCCATCTTGTTTCTTCTGTAGTAACACCGCTCCTACTGCGAATCTGGACGCATCTACTTCTAGGTCAAATTGTTGGGTTTGGTCAGCGTGTGCGAGGATGGGTTCCGTGGTGACCCTTCGTTTGAGCATGTCGAACACTATTTGTTGTCGCGTTCCCCACTGCCAGGGTTCATCTTTGCGCGTTAGTTCATTCAATGGTTTGGCGATGGCAGCGAATCCTTTAATAAATTTCCAGTAGAAATTGCAAAAGCCGAGAAATGACCGTACGTCCTTTACCGATGAGGGGGATTGCCAGTCGCGAACACCTGAAATTTTGACGGGATCCATGCGTGTCACCCCCTCTTCAAGGATTACCCCCAGGTAATCGATGCTAGGAGCGTTAAAAATGCACTTCTCCAGTTTGAAGAAGAGGTCGTGTTCTTGGGCGACGGCAAGAACGTCACGGACTGCCTCTTGATGTTTCTCAATGGAGTGCGGTTGTCTTTTTGTGGCTATGGCAATGTCGTCCATGTAGACCCGTATCGCAGTTCCTAGGGCTTCATGTTTTGCTATGGTTGGGCGGTAAATTTCGTTCATGAAACTCTGGAATGTAGCTGGTGAGTTGCATAGTCCAAAGTACATGACTGTAGGTTCGAAGAGTCCGCGGCGTGTTTTAAACGCTGCCTTGTGCTCATCGCCCTCTTTGATTCGTATGTTGTTGTAGCCTTGTCGGACGTCCAGTTTGCTGAAAACTTGTGCTCCTCCGAGGTCCCTGATTAAGTCGTCGATGAGGGGGAGTGGGTATTGATTTCGTATCGTCCACTCGTTGATCCTTCAGTAATCCTGTACAGGTCGCAGCTTTCCGTTCTTCTTTTTGATGAAAAAGAATGATGATGCATACGGGGATTTTGAGGGACGGATATATCCCTTTTCTACTTGCTCGTCGATGAAGTCATCGAGTGCTGCGTCCTCGATCCTTGTCATTGGGTATACCTTGCAATCAATGACTTCTGGTGCTCCTTTTTTGAAGTCGATTGCGTGGTTGCAGCTTCTTTTTGGTGGGAATCTTTTTGCTTCCTCTTCGTTGAATACCTTCGCGTATTGGTGGTATTCCTTTGGTATGTCAACCTTTTTTGTGTATTGTTTGGCGTCGATTGCGAGTTCAACCGCTGATCGTCGCCCGTATACTTGTTTCTATAATTCTGTCGCTATTTGCTCTTTGGTTTCTGTGGTGAACATTTGCGACACTTTCGCGTCGTTTTCCTCCTCTTTAAGCAACCTTGCTAGTACCGCCTTTTTGTCGTTTGGGTTGACCGATCGTAGTACTATGGGGAGTTGTTTTTCGTTGATGGTGGCGTGGCGCCAGCTGAATCTCGGTTCGTAGGTCGCGAGCCATGGGTATCCTAGTAGTATGTCTTCTTTTCCAATGTCCGTGATAAGGAAACGCATTTCTCTTTGCGTTCCGCCTGTTTCCACGTTGAGCGTGAGGTAGTGTGTGATCTGCCCCGCTTTATTAGTGGTATCGTCAATGTTATAGATGTTTTTGGGCTTATCTAGTGCCCGTTGTCCCAACCCCATTCGTTTAACAAATTGTGGATGGATGAAGTTGTCAGTGGCCCCTGAGTCCACTAACGCTTTGATATCAGCCATATTGTAACTTGCGCGAATTGACACTGGTACTCTCATAGAACGGTAGCGCATAATGTACACAGAGTTACAACGTATTGCCCTCACCCAGGCCGTCGGGTTCAGGCGCTTCCAAAATCCTGTCCCATCAACTGTTGTAGGACCAGGTCTTTTACTTCTTCATCATCTCCAGCCACTCCTCGTAGCCATTCCGCTGCCTTTTCTTCTTTAGTTGGCGCGGTTTCGGTAGCTCGTGTTTGGGTATCGCGGCGCCTTTGTGGTTGTCGGCAGTCGCGACTGATGTGGCCCATCTTCTGGCAGTTGTAACACTGCGTTTGGCTGTGGTCTCGCTTGAACTGTCTTTGTATAAACCCTCCGTGTGGTGGGAATGGTGGTCGTGGTGGTGGCCCATTGTTTCGTTTGTAGTTTTGGAGCACGTCTTCTGCTCTGGCCAATCATCCTCATACTCGATCTGCTGAGGTGTCCATTCGATCATCATTTAGTGGTGCGAGCAACTTAGCTAAGTTTCCTCCTTGCGCTCGTCCTGGTTTGAAGGCGTCAAGGTTTCCCCTGACTGTCTGCATGTGAATCCATTTCTGTTGCCTCTTCAGGGTGGATTCCCTCCATTCCTCGTAGTTCCGGGGGTCATCGTGTTGATACATGGTTTCATATAGCGCTCTTGGTAGTCCCCTGGTAAAGTACTTGAGCGTTTGTTCGGCGTTGATATTGTATCCTGTGTGTCGAACAAGTTGTTTGAACAGGGCGATGTAGTCGTCGATCTTCCCATCTTTCATATGTATTCCGGCATCTAGCTGTGCCTGCGCTCGTTCTTTGCTGAGAACGTCGCCAAACTGCCTTTGGAAGGCGTGGAGTAGATTCTCCCATAGTCTGTTGTCGAATTGATTGGTCCCCGTGGCCACTTCGTTTACAAGCCATCGACTTGCGGACATGACCCATTGGTTAACCGTGTTCCCCTGGATGTATGTAAGGAACAACATAGCTTTTTGATACTTATTCAGCATGGCTGAATGGTTTGCATTGACTCCTGCGTAGACCTCCCATTGGAGGATGAAGGCCTTGGCTTGCGACCTCTGCCCCGTAAATGTGGGTGGTGGGTTGCCGATGAATTTGTCGCTCCCCCCGGGTGTGCGTTGTGGGCTACTGCGGGTCCTCCCAGAGGTGGTCCTCCTCCTGGTGGTCCTCCTCCTGGTGATCCTCCTCCTGGTGGTCCTCTTCCTCTGCCTGGTGGTCCTTCATCTCGTGGTCGCAATGGCGGGAATGGCCTGTTGTCAGGCGATGGTACTCAGTTGCGGTTGAGCCTGAATTCGTGGAACATGTTGGTTCCTTCAGGGATACTTGGCGCATCGGGGACATCTGGTCCCATTGCTCGATTGGCAGCTTCCATATCTTCGGGCTGTATTGTTTGTATGTGACCGGTTTATTCGTTTATGACGAGCCGGGGTGGTGAGACTTCTGTTTGGGTCGTCATATAACTGTATGGTATTCCCCTAATTGGTTCAGGGATTTGTAACTCAGCTGTTTGTGCGATGAGTGCGTCTATCTCTGGTGATTGTACTGCGATATGTTCGGGTTCTCCTCCTTCGCTGAGTTCTGTTGGTTGTCTTTCGCTGGTGGTACTGGACGCTGCTGGGGTGTTTGCTCGTATCTGGAGTTCTCCTTGTGGCAGTTCGGAGTCAAGGTTTATTTCTTCTTGACCGTCTATAGGTCCTTGTTGATCAATTGGCCGCACGTCGACCAATGGTATGTTGATATGTAAGTCATCAGCTGCTGGTCGTGTCGCTTCGAAGTAGTTGTTGGTGTTGCTCCACCTGAGTTCAACCCAGCAGCAGCGTTCGCTGTTGAAGACTACTGGATGATATCTTTGTGCAGTGGCTGCCTCTGCGTAGTATCCAGTATTGCTTTCTTCGGATCTTCTGGTGTCTGGTATGTGTCGCCACCTTACTCGTCCTATAAGGTAACGAGTGGGTGCGTCTCGTTCTCTTGAGTCAACGCGATAGGGTTGAAAAGCCCAGCCGTCTTTAGTATTGAGAGTCGCCACGGCGTTCGATGATTCTTGAAGAGCTTGGTTTTAATGTTACGTGCGAGCTGCACATGAGCCTGACTTAGGCTACGTTAGAGTGAATGCAGTGACTCAGCAGTTCCTTGTCTCTTGCACGAAGGCAGAGTATCGCCTCAACGCGCGAAGGCGGAGTTCGTTGATGACTATCTTGGTACACGGCCCCGAGGGACGAGAGATGAAGAGAGAAATCACGACTTGGATAACAAGATGAGAATGTTACAAGAAAACCAAGCTATCGACCACAACAGTCAATAGCTTTCTTATAAAGACTTTATCGGGGTCCGCCTTCGTCAGCGAGACCACCACTATAACTATCATCAGTCATGCTACTACTACCATTCGTCATCATACAGTAAGAGCCTCAGTCATCGTACAGTAAACACGTCAGTAATCGTATGGTACATGAGTAAGTCCGTTCCGTGGATAGGTAAGCTTCAGGAGCGACTCGTCATCCTGCTTACCACTCGCTTCGTTACATCTCTGATGCTGTCCCAGAAACTGTACTTGATGGACCCCAAAGGGAGGTCGTCGCTGGGGAGGTCGAGGACTGCCTTACAGCAGGTGTAGATGGGCTGGATTCCGAGGGTGATGGCAATGTTGCATTGGCGGGGGTAGATAGTCAGGAAATGGGGGGACGTGAAATGGAAGGGAATGACACCAGTAAAGATGGGGGGTTCGTTGTACAGAGCCCCAGCTGTGTGGATTGTGTGGATGGAGAACTGGTGGAACTCCAAGATTTGTTGCCACTCCTCTCCTCGAGGGGTGTGGACTGCAAGGTACCGGTGGGGGTGCTCTCCTCTAACTAGGAGGCAGGATGGGGGACGATTGATGGGGGCAGGGGGAACATTTTCTTGGCTCTCTTCTACCGGTGCAGGAGATGCACACTGTTCTGAGTAGAAGGCTACACGAAGCTCTGCAGCTTCGTAGTCGATGGGGGAGTCTGGGGTAGGTGGATGAGGGGGAGGTGTCAAGGGATGGAGGGCTGGGGATGGAATACGGAAGACAGAGGACGAGGCTGTATGAGTGATGGGGGACACCAACCGAACTGAAGGAGTTGTCTGGGGCAAGGGAACTGGGGAAGGATAACAAAGCTGGGGGGTTGGAGTCCAAGCTACTGGCAGGGAAAGGGCAGGGGAACCTTGGGGGGAGGCGATTTGTTCAACGACTAGTGGAATCTCTGGTGGTGGTGACAGGAAGAAAGGGGGAAACAGAAGGTTCTGCCCTAGGGGGGACAATGGAAGACAAGGAAGAGATGATGCAGGAAGGGGGGAATCTGGGAGTGGATTCAGTGAAAGATGATGATGACGATGACAAGGGGAATAATCGATGTTATGGAAAGAACTAGAATCAGTATCCCACGCTCCAAACTCGGAGTAATCGTAGTCAGACACTGATGAGGTTCGTGGTCAGCATGCTAAGACTGTCCAAGTGTGATGAGTGTCTCACTGTTTAAACACAACAGAGAGACCTAGGATCAAAAGGAACAGGGTGGCTGACGTCGAACCAACAAGGGAGTAGAACAGAGAGAGAAGACAATGGACCACAAGTAGCAGGACAAGGATGAGAAACAACCCAATGGTGGGAAGCTGCTCAGTAAACAGGAGTGGTACAAGTGGGGATGTTGCAAGTGGACAGTCTGAGGGACTGTCTGTTACATTGCTCCAGCTTATATACCTGAATACATGGTCTGTGCGTACTTTAGGGGAGGCCCAACTCCGATCCATGGGTGGGCCCATGGAATACTCTAGAAGGACTCTAAAGATAGCATGGAACGTCCTGGAAGGTTACTAAGAATATTACCCAATGGCATTAATCCCTGTTAAGCTCCGCTTATCAGGTGGTTTGTAGAACATGCCAGAAGGGTTTCAAATATACTGTCCAATAACAAGTCTCTGATAAGCTCCGCTTATCAAGCAACTTACTCAGTCCTCCTTTGCTTGGTAAGTCCTGGTTCCGGACCGGGCCTTTCCTGAATAGGAAGGACAGGATTACCCAATCCTTTCACACGTGTCGTCTTGGCTAGTTTTACTAGACCAATACTTCGTATTCCTGGGTTTGTGTGTGCATTCCCTTGCACACTCTTGAGTATCATGGGTAAGTCACGGGCCGAGGTATAGGTTCGTGACACTACCCATGTCGAAGCAGAAGACAGCACACGACTTTTGGAGCTCTTGGAGATGGGTCACTTGTAGTGCGCAGGCTATGAGCATTGCTCGACTTGAGCACGAGGACACGATGGTGAGGCTGCCCAGTGAATAAGAGTTGCTGAGGAAAGCTGCCGAGGAAAGCTGCCGAGGAAAGCTGCCAAGGAAAGCTGCCAAGGAAAGCTGCCGAGAATAGCTGCCGAGATCGGCTGCCAAGACAGTTGCCGAGGTTTTGCTGCCAAATATGGGCAGCTGCCGATGTAGCTGCCGACTTTCCTAATTGAGCTGCCGAGGCTTATGTAAGCCGAGGGATATATTTGGCTGAAGTAGGCGCAGGTGACTGATAGCTGCCGAAGCTGCCGATCCTGATGTAAGCGCGGTTCCTGAAGACACTCGAAGGTGCTCCCCTAAGATGCGGTAGGAGGAAGTGCTCAGATGGAGACACTCCTTAGTGGTTGCGAATGGAAGAGATGAGAAGCCACTGGATTCCAGAGACAAGACACAAGTTCTACAAGAATGTCAAGCTGCCGAATACATCATTCGGCAGCGAGCTTATAACAGTTCCTAGACGCGCGCCTTCATCAGCTATCACGCCACTACTACTAACCATCAGTAATCGTACAGTAAACATCAGTCATTGTATCGTAACACCTCAGTAAGACATAGGAGATTGTTAGTAAGATTCGCGAGCGACTTGTCATCACGCTTACTCCTCCTCTCACCTGCCGAATCGTAACATCACCCTCTTCACAAGGGTGAGCATCCACGCTCAACGACCCAGTTAGGGACTGTTGTTCGTCCAATATCCGTCTCCTGTTCATCACGCACCCTCTTCAACGCGTGAGCCCTCCCAAGTCTGGCAGCTGAGTGACGTGCCCTTTTGGTGTGCACATAGATATCATCCTTGAGGCGTTTGATAGCAACCTCAAGTTCTTCGATGACCTCATGTGATGCGCGATAGCGCTGGACCTCCGCCTTGAGTGAGATGTCTCCAAGGTGGGCCAATGCCTCGTCTACTGACTGCTTTTCAGCGCGGAAATGGTTCAGTTCCTCACAAGTGTACTCAGCTGCTGGGCCCATATTGTGACATGGTTTGGCATGTATTTCTCCTCGGTATATCGGCTCTCCTCGTCCCATAGTGCCGAACACCTCCGGATTATCTGTCGTGTGAATGCGCACATACTTGGCAGGTGTCTTTCATCCCTCACTCTGTATCGCAAGCGGAACCCAATTCAGGCCCCTGTTGGTGACGAAGCCTGGGGGAGTGGGCGATACAGGACATTGAGAGCGGCGCGTCATGATGGGGGAAGGGTTGTGCCCCGTGCTATCTGCCGATATTCCTCCAGCGTGGGCTTCGTGTGCAGTTCTTCCGTATACCACTGCCACTGCTGCCGGAGGCGTCGGGTAAGACCGTGTTTCAGTTTCTTCGTCATTTTCAGAGGCGGGGATGATAAGGTAGTCCACTGCGAGTGGAGGCGGCACTCGCCAGGGGGCGCAATGGCAGTAGTCTGGTTCATGCTGGCACTTGGTACAGACCACGGTGGCGTTGTGGTAGGACTCATCGTCTGAGTCAGTTGTGATGTCGATGACTGTGGTGGGGTAAGGACTGGCCGGATAAATGCTCCTGCCCTCATCCTCCGCTCCATCGCTGTCCCCCTCGCTCTCCAAATCTGATCCGCCTCCCATGATGCAACCACTTTCTTCCACAAGGGTACGCTCGTCGACTCCAATCTCTTGGCTGTCTTCTGAGAGTCGGCCCATCTCTGGTGTGGGGAAATGGCCGCATGCTTCAGCAAGGTCCCTGGCCACTTCTTCTCGTTTGGCAACCACCCTAACGTGCTCCACTGCCAAGCAGAGAGGGTTGTTGATGTTGTTATTATCATTGTAGGTAGTAAGAGGTAGGAGGGAGTCGAAGTCGATGACATGTTGGGGAAATGATGCGTTGGTAGAAGTCATGAAGGGGAGTGGTAGTGGTGCTGCTGTGTTCGGTGGGTTGAGTCTCACTGCTTTTATGTGAGTCTCGGCAGCTGGGTGAGAACTTTTGAACTTCCTTATCTCTGCCTCCGCATGGACATCGTCCCATGCAACCCACTGATTTTCTGAGTCAGCGTAACCTTTCCACTTTACAAGGTACTGGAGTTTGCATCCTCGTCCATGTCGGCGCGAGTCTAGTACTTTTCAATCTCATATTCTTCCACTCTGTCAACAAGTTCTGGTGGGGGGTGCTCGTAGTTTGCACCATGCATGCGTGTTTTGCGATAAGGAGTCAGCAGGTCTGTGTGGAACACGTCATGTATTGTCCACTGCACTGGTAGTTTGAGCCGATAATTCACAGGGGACATCACCTGAACGACCTCAAATGGTCCATGATGTCTGGGCACAAGCTTGGCAGTTGGTTGATTGGTTTGCAGATGGCGCCCTTCGATCCACACACAGTTTCCTGTGGTGTACTTGGGCGTATCTTTGTGTTTGATCCATAAGCTCTGCACCTTTTTCATGCAATCCTGTGCGCTCTGTCTGGCCTCGCGGCATTGATCCAGGCGGGTCTCAACGCTCGGCAGGCTGGCCTTAGCCGGTAGCCATTTGTCCCTTGGATGATATCCCATCAACACAAAGAATGGTGTCTGTCTAGTGGTGCTACTTAGCGTGTTGTTGTGGGTGAACTCTGCCATCGGCAGTTGTACTGCCCAGTTGTCCTGTCGCTCATTAGCCCAAAGTCGCAAGTATTGCTCGAGCCACTGATTTGTCCATTCAGACTGTCCGTCAGTGCGTGGGTGGTAAGCTGTTGAAATATTTTGTTGGATTTGCAGGATGCGGCATAGTTCCTGCATGAACTTTGCTGCGAATCTCGGATCCCTGTCACTGATTACCTTACTTGGCAGTCCAAACCATGGAAAGACGGTTTTCACATAGAGTGCTGCCGTTTCTTCTCCAGATATTTCTTCGTTGCACGGTATGAAGATTGAGGCCTTTGAACAGTTGTGATCTGTGACTGTCAATATTGAATCGTATCCTGATGAGACTGGCAACTTATTTATGAAGTCGACGGCTATTACGTTGAATGGAGTTGCGTCTTCCTTTGGGAATATTGGAGCCAGTGGGGCTTGCGTGGGTCTCGTATTGACTTTGTGCCTCTGACACTCGGCACATCCTTGTACGTACTCAGTGATGTCCTTCTTCATGTTAGGCCACCAGTAATGTAACGTCCCGGGTCATAGTAAGTATCTGACCTAACCGATAACCAAGGGGGCATGATCAAGGGGACACTTACTGTACGATACAAGGGCTGACTGATCGGTTACCATACGCTGACTGATCGGTTACCATACGCTGACTGATGACTGACTGATTACTGACTGATGGATGACTGGTGACTTACTATACGCTGACTGAATACCTGTGGACGATTACATAGCAGATTAGTAGTAGTGGCGGTCTCGCTGACGAAGGCGGATCGCGCTAGTAGGATAAAAGGAAGCTATTGACTGATGTAGTCAATAGCTTGGATTTCTTGTATCACTCTCGACTTGTTATTCAGAACTGTGCTTTCTCTCATCCTTCGGGGTCGCGATTCACCTGCAAGCTGGTCAAGCAAGACTCCGCCTTCGAGTGTTGAGACGACACTCTGCCTTCGTGCTAGAGTCTGGAATTCGCTAAGTCACCGCGTTCACCCTTTAGTCGCCTAAGTCAGGCTCACGTGCTGCTCGCACGTAACAAGTAATGTCTTGCGAGCATCTCATTGGTTTTGGCAATACCCGGGTGGCCTGCAGTGAGTGTATCGTGATACTGCCAGATGAGCTGCTGAACTTCACCTTCGGCAGCCGTTATTACTATCTTCCCATTTTTGAACCACGTGTCCCCGAGCTTCTTCAGCTCCTGAGGATCGATCCATGGGCCCAGTTTCTGCTCGTCTTGTTCTATTGTCACGGGTTGGGCTTCGGTGATGGCTCACATGAACAATTGGTTCGGCAGCACCGTTACTTGGTCATTATCCTTCTCACCAGTGTCATAGTCTGGCCGTCATGATAGTGCATCTGCTCGTCCGTTTGCTGTCCCCTTGAGGTGGTGGATCTCAATGTCGTACTCTTCAAGTTCCAACATCTCCCGAGCTACTCGGCAACTGATCTTCTGTGGGTCCTGCCAGTATTGTAGGTTCATATGATCTGAAAAGACCCTGACCTTGTGTGGGGAGCCCACGAGGAGGTATCTCCAATTGCGTAGAGCCTTCACTATCGCCAGCAGTTCGAGGTTGTAAATATCGTAGTTGCGCTCGGCATCATTGAGAGTTGCTGAGTAAAATGCAATTGGGTGTCGTTTGCCATCTTTGCCTTTTTGCAGAAGTACCGCTCCGACGGCGAAGCCTGATGTGTCAACTTCAAGGTCGTACTGTACCTGGGGGTTAGGGTGGGCAAGTACTGGTTCAGTGGTAATTCGGTGTTTCAGGGTGTCGAATGCTGCTTGTTGAGCTGTTCCCCACACCCATTCGGTGTCCTTCCTCATGAGCATGTTCATTGGTTGTGCAATGTTGGCAAATCCTCGAATAAAAGGCCAGTAAAAGTTGCAAAAACCCAAAAAGCTACGCACATCTTTGACTTTCCTTGGTGTTGGCCAGTCACGGACTCCTGCCACCTTCACCGGATCCATACGCGTCACCCCCCTTTCAAGGATTACCCCCAGGTAATCAATGGATGAAGTGTGGAAGGAGCACTTGTCTAGTTTGAAGTAAAGATCATGATCCTTGGCTACCGAGAGTACAGCTGAAACTGCTGCCGAATGCGCCTCGGCAGTGAGAGCTGCCGAGTTTTTTGGGTACGTTGCTATGGCGATGTCATTCATGTAGATATGGATGTTCGTCCCCTCAGCTTCGAATTTTGCAATAGTAGGTCGGTAAATTTCGTTCATGAAAGCCTGAAAGGTGGCCGGTGAGTTGCATAGGCCGAAGTACATGACTGTTGGTTTGAAAAGACCGCAGCGGGTCTTGAAGGCGGCTTTGTGTTCGTCGCCTTCCTGGATGCGTATATTGTTGTACCCTTGCCAAATGTCCAATTTGGAGAAGAGGTAGGCACCGCCAAGATCCCTCATGAGGTCTGGTATGAGGGGCAAAGGGTACTGGTTATGCACGGTTCACTTGTTTATCTCCCGGTAGTCCTGAACAGGTCGTAGTTTCCCATCCTTCTTCTTGATAAAGAAAAAGGACGAGGCATAAGGGGACTGAGAGGGTCGAATATACCCTTTTTTCAGTTGTTCATCAATAAATTCGTCCAGGGCTGCATCTTCTACTGCCGTCATGGGATATACTTTGCAGTTGATGGCGGTGGGCGCGTTTGGCTGGAATACTATTGTGTGGTTGCAAGGCCTCCTGCCTGGTAGCTGAGTCGCATCTTGTTCGTCAAATACCTCTTTAAAAGGTTGGTATTGCAGTGGTAGGGTTACTTCCTTCTTGTCTTTGAGCAGCACTGCAACTGCGAGTTCAGCTGATGTCATCATCATGTGTCGTACTCTTGTCCCTTCTTCAAGCTGCCGAACGATTTCCTCCTTCTCAGTAGTGAGTAAGTGAGCCAGCACATCTCATCGGCTGCTGGATGAAATCATTTGGATAGTGATGGGGAGGTGTTCAGCAGCTATGGTGCCAGTCCTCCATTTGAATCTTGGTTTGTATGCTGCCAGCCATGGGTAGCCAAACAGGATATCTTCGCTTCCTATGTCCATGACTAGGAAGCGCATCTCCTTAGCTTCACCGGCTACCAATACCTTTAGGATCATGTAGCTGGTAATATGGCCTGCCTTGTTTGTGGTGTCGTCTATATTGTATATCTTCTTTGGTTTCTCTAGAGGGCGTGTTTTTATCCCCATTTCTTTTAAGAAGCGTACACTTACAAAATTGTCGGTAGCTCCAGAGTCTACCAGTGCTTTGATGTCGGCCGTGTTATAACGAGTGCGCAGTGCGATTGGAACTTTCATAGAACGGTAGCGTATAATGTACACAGAGTTACAACGAATTGCCCTCACCCAGGCCGCCGGGTTCAGGCGCTTGAAAAATCCGTCCCCATCAACTTCTGGAGGACAAGGTCCTTGACGTCGTCTCCTTCTCCTGCTACTCCCTGAAGCCATTCTTCGGCTTTGTCTTCACTCATCCTAGGTGCTTCTTCTGCTGCCCATATTTGTGGCGTTCGTCGGTTGCGGCGTGGCTGTCGACAGTCCCAACTGAAGTGGCCAAACTTCTTGCAGTTGTAACACTGCACCTTGCTGTAGTCATGACGAGTTTGCTGCTGCCACTGCAGGTATCCTCCCCTCGGCGGGAAGGGTGGTCGGCTGTTGATGATATCTTCTGCTCTGGCGAGCTGACCTTGGACTCTATCTGCCAAGGTGTCCATGGCGTCGGGGTGAGATAGTGGGGCCAATAGTTTTGCCAACGACCCCAATGGTCCTTTGTTAGCATTGCTTTTGAAAGTGTCGAGGTTACCTCGTACCGTCTGCATGTGTATCCACTTCTGCTGCCGCTTTAAGGCAGATTCTCTCCATTCTTCATACGTCCTTGGATCGTCATGTTGGTACATTGCTTCGTATAGTGCCCTCGGCAGCCCTTTGATGAAGTACTTGAGGGTCTGCTCAGCATTGATGTTGTACTCTGAGTGGCAGACCAACTGTTCGAATTGTGCAATGTAGTCGTCAATTCTTCCGTCCCTCATGTGAATGCCAGCATTGAGCTGGGCTTGTGCACACTCCTTGCTGAGTATGTCGCCGAATTGTCTTCTGAACGCATGGAGTAGATTCTCCCATAGCCGATTGTCGAACTGATCTGTGCCGGTGGCGACTTCGTTTATGAGCCATCGGCTGGTGGACATTACCCATTGGTTAACCGCATTTCCCTGAATGTATGTGAGGAACAACATAGCTTTGTGATACTTGTTCCTCATAGCTGAGTAATTGGCGTTGACTCCCGAATATACCTCCCACTGGAGGATAAAGGCTTCTGCTTGGGCTCTGGACCCGGTGAACGGTGGTGGCGGGTTGCTGATAAACTTGTCATTGCTTCCTCCTTGAGGGGTGTTGATTGCTGCTGCGTGGTGTGGTCCTCCACCTCCTTGAGGGGGTCCTCCACCTCCTCTGTGTGGCCATCCTCCATCTGGCAGTCCTCCAGCTGGGGGTCCTCCCCTCCTGGGTGGGAATGGTCTGTTATCTGGTGAGGGTATCCTCCCCCAGTCAATTCTGAACTCTCGGAACATATCTGGTTCTTCTTGATTGCTGGGTGCGTCAGGGATATCTGGTCCCATTGCTTTGTTGACAGCCTGCATATCTTCCGGTGCTAGCGGCTGTACGTGGCCAGTGTGCTCATTGATTACGAGCCGGGGTGGTGATAATTCTGTTTGAGTAGCCATGGTGAAAGGTAGACCTCTGATTGGTTCTGGTAGGTGTAACTCAGCTGTGCGTGCAGCAAGTGCGTCTACTTCTGGTGAGTGCACTTCAATGTTTTCTGGTTCTGGTGATGATGCCGATATTGTCAGCTGGTGTTCACTAGTGTCGCTGGTTGTTGCGGGTGTTTGTGCTCTCAACTGGAGCTCTGCCGCTGGTGGTTCCGAGTCGAGGTCGCGGTCTTCTTCTCCATCGATTGGCTCTTGCTGGTCTACTGGTAATGCGTCTACCAGTGGGATGTTGATATTCAAGTCGTCGGCTGCAGGTCTTGCTGCTTCAAATATCTCTCGGGTGTTGCTCCACCTGATTTCAACCCAGCAACAATGTTCACGGTTGAAAATGATAGGATGGTACCTTTGTGAGGTTGCTGCTTCGGCGTAGTATCCTGTGTTATGCTCATCGGACCTCCTGATGTCCGATACCATTCTCCACCTAATGCGTCCGACGATGTAATGTGCAGGGGCGTCCCTTTCTCTTGTTTTGATTGTGTAGGGTTGGAAGTCCCAACCGTCTTTGGTAGTAACTGGCGCCATGGTGTTGACAAGAGCTTGACATTAATGTAGTGCGCAGGCTATGCGCGTTGCTCAACTTGAGCACGAGGACATGATGGCGAGGCTGCCAAGTGAATAAGAGTTGCCAAGGAAAGCTGCCGAGGAAAGCTGCCGAGAATAGCTGCTGAGATCGGCTGCCAAGACAGTTGCCGGGGTTTTGCTGCCAAATATGGGCAGCTGCCGATGTAGCTGCTGACTTTCCTAATTGAGCTGCCGAGGCTTATGTAAGCCGAGGGATATATTCGGCTGAAGTAGGCGCAGGTGACTGATAGCTGCCGAAGCTGCCGATCCTGATGTAAGCGCGGTTCCTGAAGACACTCGAAGGTGCTCCCCTAAGATGCGGTAGGAGGAAGTGCTCAGACGGAGACACTCCTTAGTGGTTGCGAATGGAAGAGATGAGAAGCCACTGGATTCCAGAGACAAGACACAAGTTCTACAAGAACGTCAAGCTGCCGAATACATCATTCGGCAGCGAGCTTATAACAGTTCCTAGACGCGCGCCTTCATCAACTATCACGCCACTACTACTAACCATCAGTAATCGTACAGTAAACATCAGTCATTGTATCATAACACCTCAGTAAGACATAGGAGATTGTTAGTAAGATTCGCGAGCGACTTGTCATCACGCTTACTCCTCCTCTCACCTGCCAAATCGTAACACACTCCTGTTGAGCTGAAATGAAAAACAGTCGTCATCGTCACTGAGCAAAGGGTTCATGATAACAGTTAAGACAAAAGGAAGGCGGACACAGCAAGGAGGATCCAGTTTCTGTCAGTTAGGATGGTCACTGTATTATCACGATGGATTTGTATGTATGGCGCTGCTGAATCCATGGGACCATTGTCGTCTCTATTCAAAAATCGAAGCATCGGTGGGAAGACTGGATTACTATAGTACACCATTTCGGACACACCTCCATCTCCATGATTGCTGCATTGATATATTTGTCTAAAGAATGCTTACTGTACTGTACGTAACCACATTGTACAAGTAACATTTAATATTATGGTACCAAGATCCAAAGGTGATCTAGATGAATGACTCAATATTTATGGCATCGCAATCGAGGTGATGTTAGACTTCTAACAAATGTGAAGACCTGGTGAAGGCTGCTCAAGAGGTTGCTAAAATCTGATGTGAACACAAGCCTCTGCATCTTTTTGTCGTCATCATCATGTGAAGATTGTCACTTGAACTTGGATTTTCATAAAACCAAATTTATGAAGTGACAGATACTGAAGCACTGACAAATTCTCACCGAAGAATGGATGGACATAATCCAACTGACTCGATGAACATAGATGACGTGCAGATATTGACTCAGTGACACATGCAGAGGCACAAACGCAGGTACCAACTGACACATGCAAAGCACACACAAAGGCCCGCACCCACACTCACGCACTCAGGGATGCATGGACTCAACATATTCAAGCATGGAGGCATTGACCAACCCTCAAACACACAGAGGTAACGACCAATGCACCGACCGTCATACAAGCTCATCATCTTTGGTCCCCTGGCCTCACAAGGAGAGATCTACATGGGTGTATGTCACGAACGAACTAATTGAGTACGACAAACAATGACCAAGGATGACGAGTCGCTTGTTGGTCATGATTAGGAATCTTACAAAGTGTCTTACAAATACCAAGGATAACCAGTAGTAGGGTTTAGTCATTCTGACATGTACGATTACCAAGGTTCAGTAGTATGGTTTGGTACTTAAGGAGTCTGCAGAACAGTTTGTGTTCTGCAGCTTGGACTTCTTGTTACCTTCTCGCCTCGTTGTATCCAAGGCTCTTTTCTCTCTTCCATGCTTTGGGCATTCGGTCCTTGTCACCTCAACTTTCATATCTGAACACTTCGATCTCTGCCTTCGTGCGTTGAGGTAGGATCCACAAGGGATCATGAGACTCCACCTTCGCATGTTGAGACGTCACTCAGCCTTCGTGCTTGAGTCCAAGACTTGCTAAGTCACCATGTTCACCCCTATGTCACCTAAGTCAGGCTCACGTGCAGCACGCACGTTACAGTGTAGTTGGCACCAGTCGAAGCTGACGCTGCAATGCAGTATTCGCACCCCATCCAAGGTTCAGTACAAGCGCGAGCACAATGCCTGCAGTAGTGATTAGCTTGTTCACCTTTCGTGCCATCTTGAACAACTGCCCAGCTGCCCACGATGTGTGGGACATTCTGCACAGTCTGCGGGAGCTTTGAAGGAAAGGGGTCTTTTGCCAAGCACCACGGGGAGGAAAAGGGCCTTCTCCACATCCAGTTCACTGTCTGTATCCCCATCTTGGACTAGGTCTAGATGGCAGGCAGATGGTGAATTTGTGTGCTCAGAAAGCTGCAGGCCAATAACCAACTCTGCAGCCCAGCAGGGTGAACACAAATACAGGAACATGACAACTAGATGGGATAATGATCCCCTGCAGGTGATTGACCAACTTGTGACTCCTGGTGGTAGCATTTCAAACTTGATGTAGTGGTTAGTTTGAAATTTAGTCGGAGTTATGTAATGTTACAAAAAAGGTAAGCAGGCTGGGCAAGCATTTGGTCATGAGAACACACTTTCTCCCCCTATCTATATATATCTATTCCCCGTGTCTGCCTCCTGTCCACCTCCTTATTGGCCTAGCACTGGAACAGCACCATACTTCACATGACCTTGGAGTGAACTCAAGAACTGCCAATGTGACAAGGAGGTTGACCAAGTCAAATGCGAGAGAGGACAAACACGAGTGTAAGAGGTTGATTAGACTGACCTCAAGAACCAATCACGCCAATAGCACAATAGGATGTACTCCGAGGCTTACAAATAACCCTATACTTAAATAAGCTGGTTGGAGAGTGGAGTGGAAATGAGATGACGATGTGAAATCGAGTTTGTATATGTACTATGCTGTCAGCACCTTTTCGCAAAAATGAGTAACATTTTTCTATAAAATCAACCGCTCATCGTAAACACCTTAAATTGTACATGTCCATAGAGCAATAGACCCTCTTCTCATTGAATGTTACTGCTTATTTATTGCTCAAGCTGTTCAACAGGCAGGGAATATTTAATTTAGACCACACCTTTTCGCACTTTGGTCACGCACTTGTCACACTAGTGGGAACATCCGGGTGGGTGGATTTGGTGGCCCAGCAATGGAAGGTGCTTCAAATTAGTCATCTCGATTGTCACTCTTGAGTGCGCTTGAGGTGCGATTTCTTTCTACACCTCAATCGCCTTAGATCATTGACTCTAGATTGCATATACACAGTCCCATGCATGTATACTACCACTGCAGAAAAAAACAGTGTCTGAAAATACTGAGATCAGAGGGATCGAGAATATGAGAATGGCTGCACAAGGCCACCTCTGAGGATTTTTTTTTTTTTGTGACTGCAAATTTTGATAAAATTCTTGAATTTCTTATGCTCATTCATGTACAATACACACTTTATATAGGGTTTTTTCTTGGTGAATGTTGAATGAGAGGAAGTTGTTGATTGAGTCAAATTTATTGAAGTGCGAAAGCACATGTACATGCGAAAAGATGCTGACAGCATAGTATACGATGGCGACAAAAGGAATCTAAATGTAAGTGAAATACAAGAAGGGAGAGAAATGGCCCAACATGGGCACCAATGCACAAGCAAACTCAGGGCTCAGCGACAGGTCAAATATCCAATCGATACTGATAGTAGTTTGAACCTTGAGCTTGAACTGTGCATTGTTGTGACACGAACGAAACTGCTGCAAAAGTGTGACCGAAGTTTCCCAAGAACCTCAATGCACTGCAATTGTCCTGGGTCCTCTCAATGTACCCAGAATGTGTCTTTGCTTGCACTGTATATGGAGCTGAGGCTGACCAAAAAACTGGACTTACACGCCATCTTCCATGTTCAACATTCAACATTGTAGTCCGAGCTCGCTTCTGCATTACTACACATTCTGTATCTGGGTATCCATATCAACGTTGTGTTGCCCCTACAGTGAGAGCTCTCCTGAAAAGTTTTCCTGGGAAGGCTGCCTGCTTGGATCTGGATGAAGGCGTATGCCAATGAACAAGACACCATTTGTATTTAAGCATCTGACCACATGACAACCAGTCAGCGCTAGTTACTAGTTAGCGCTCAATAAGGTACTCAAATCCTGCTACATAGGAAAACAGTCAGTTCGCAACTTGCCAATACAGCATGCGTAGTACAGGGACCATAACTGTAATACTATGCTGCTATGGTGTTCTTGCTGTTATAGCTTGAACTTCCTGTTCAGATCTTTGACATTAGGAAGATGCCGAGGAAAGTTTCGGGCTTTGCTGTTTTTTATGGCTCCTGGTTTTTCAGAACCAATAAACCTGAGAACCAGGTTGGTGATAATTTTATTTATTTATTTCAATATTTTCGGTCCGTATACTACCACGTTGGGTACTGTATTGGTAGAATAATTGAAGAAAAAACAATGACACGTGCTCAGGCTCAGAGAGGGCATTCAATATACTTCACCAGCTAAACGTGCTATGTAGGATAGGATTCCCGAGGTGTGAATGGCAAGGTGAACGAGTAGTGATAGTATTGGATAAATAAAACAAAATATGTACAAGTCACCTGGTGTCTATCCCGCTATTACCCCCCACTCACACCCACATGCTGCACCTGTATCCAAGTGTAAGTGAGCGATCTCATCCGAGCCCACAGGGTACATTTTATACGAAGTGGAGACTGGCAGTGGGCCAGCGTCAGGGCTGAACATCATACACTGCCACCTGACCTGGCAGCCTTTGGTATTGCATGCGTGGGGATATACGTGAGTACTTCGAGGTTAGGAGGTTGGGCACAGTGTTGCGCAGAACAAATATGAGCGCAGGAAGGAGTGAGGGCAGCACACCAAGTGGATGCGGATGTGGCCAAGCCAGCTCACACAACCAGCGTCAATGATATGGCATTGTGGCTGATGGCATGCCTTGGACTCTTCTGCAGGTGCACTGGTTGTTGTTTAGTCATGTAGTTAGATTTGGGGGGAATGAAAAGGTGTCGCACTGAACCCTGAGGACGTTTGAAAGAGTTTGAAGACATTTGCATTTGTATTGGTGATTTTCCACACATTCATGTGCTTGCTCAACGCATTTTTTCCCTTCACTTCCCCATCGCTACTACCACAGCCATGCAGTCAGTCAATTGTCAATAAGGAGCAGAAGATACACAAGCGTTGCAGAAGTGCATCAAGCATTGGCTGAGCATCAGTAAGCACATTGAGCAGAGGTGAGTATGGGTTGTCCTAATGGTTTTCTTGCAGTGACGGACCCTAATGTC
The DNA here is from genome assembly GCA_015025155.1 of Lactarius quietus. Taxonomy (NCBI): domain Eukaryota; kingdom Fungi; phylum Basidiomycota; class Agaricomycetes; order Russulales; family Russulaceae; genus Lactarius; species Lactarius quietus. The sequence goes on from WITN01000058.1 coordinate 209,957, forward strand.
GATTGAGAAGCCAATCCTCCAACTCCACCATCACCTCCCCCCCGCCTCCCCTGCCTCCTCCCTCGCCTACTAGCCCCACGTCGTCCTCCATTCTGGAGTAAGGCATGCCAAGTAACAATGCTAAAGGTGCATGAAGTTGGGACAGCGTTGAAGGTGCATGCTCTTGCAGCATTAACATTCTGTATCCCAGTTCTGATGCGTCTTCTATGAACTTTAGAGCATCCTTGAGCAGCGAGTGGTGGGTGGGTGAAAGCGGTTGCAGGCCAGAGGAGGGATTAGCAGTACTTGGCCATTCAGACTTAGTTTTTTCTTGTTGATCAAAGGCGTGGAATGTATATGCATTTGGATCCTTTTGCTCATCTGACACCCTGTGAAGTATATGAATATGTGTCACGCCATGCAGGTCCAGAGGTGGTGATCTGAATGTGTGTCGAGCTGCCGTCAGTCTTGTACAGCACTCTGCACGTTCTTGCAGAGGTGGTGCATCAAGGCTTTGATTTGCCATTGGTCAAATCACTGGAGGGTGGCCCATATTTGCTATGCTGTGTGCATAAGGGGGGACGTCCCTGGCGAGTGTGTCTCTTCTGGGCAGGCTTTCATCGATGCCTACGAGTGTTGTTTATTTGTTAGCCTCCGTAGAATTGTATGATCTGAATAGTCTATTCTATGTCCATCTTTCCTACCACCTCGTGCACACCCAGTGTAAATGGCATCGTAATTGTTGGCCGGCTGAATCAGGCCAGCTACATTGGGCTGGCAATAAAGCCTGCTTGCGCCAACATGAATGCAGCAAAAGATAAGTCTGAGATGAGGAAGGTGCAATTTTGAGGGACACACCATCAGAATGGTTGATAGAAGATAAGAGCAAGGAAGAAGAAAGTGAAAGACAAGCCTAAGCCCAAGATGAGGAAAGGAGCCACCATTGGGATGATTGACAGATAAGGGTAAGACCAAGGAAGAGGAAGAAAGCGAAAGACAAGCCTGGGACAAGGGGTGCATGGCTTTGAAAAGTGCACCATCGGGATTGTTGACAGAGAAGAATAAGAGCAAGGAAGAGGAAGCAAGTGAAAGACAAGTCTGAGACAAGGAGGGAGGGTGTGGCTTTGAGGGGCACACCATCAGAACGGTTGATGAGCAAGGATAAGAGCAAGGAAGAGGAAGAAAGCGAAAGATAAGCCCAAGATGAGGGTGTGCATTGGCTACGTTGAAGTATTATTAGTAGAGATGCCAAATGAAGTCCATTTAGGCAGCCGTGATTCTAAAACTATTCTATTGCACACTGGCAGGTACTAGTGATTGTCTGTTAAAAGCTTGTGAGAGTGACGATCAGCAAATTTGTTGACAAAGAAGGACAGATATCTATCCAAAGAATTGTGGTATTGAACATCAATTGGTACTGGGTCTGAACCAAAAACCAGAAGGAGGTGTACAGCGCGGGTGATAGATAGTCTCCATATCAATGACCTTTTGAGTTGTCAGCCTCCAGTTTTGCTTCTCTAGTGAAACAACCCACATCCCAGTGTCCAGATCAGGTTCATCATCATTGTGGACAAACCAGTTGACAAACACACAACAGTGCTTAACTCTCCTGTATGTAAATGAGAAAAATGATTGGACACGGGCAATAACCATACCTTTCAGCCTGGGAAGGGAGTTGTCCAAAACTACATATACTGTGTCATGGCAGGGATTGTCGTACCAGGATGGTGTTGAATGAATATGCTCTTGATGCATCCCTCCCACACTGTATAGATCACTTGGCACAAAGGAAGTTGCAAGCACCAAGTGGTGAACGTGTACACAGCCATGAAAGTCTGGGAGGTCAGAGTGTGTGTCAGGGGCAATGGCGCTATTGGGGTTGTCAAAGAGGAACAGAAATTGTCAAAGAGCAAAGGGAAGGCCAGGTTGTTGGATAAAGTCTGCAAGCTCTTGAAGGTTATGCGGATAGCCAGCTTCTGTCAATAATGAGAACACTGATCAGAATCATAATCGTCAGCACTCACACCTGTTCTAACAGACAATGTCACAATTGAGAGAGTTTCCTCGTCGTTGACACTGTCTATAGCCATTCCATCCTTGTCTGGCCCAGAAGCAGTGCGATCTGAATCAGGCAGCATCGAATCTTCCTGTGGGACTTCTCCATCCACGATGCCAGCCATGTCTGCTGCCATCGTTCCCTTCAACATGCCTAGTGAGGTAAAGTAGCAGTGAAGTGCTGCCATTTTTTCTGACCGGAGAAATGATGCCATCATTTGAGGGAGCACATCGTTGTGATTTGACTGATACCAATGATCTCTGACAGGCACTCTGTGCTTTGACTCTGTAATAGAAGAACAAAGGCCATTTGGAGAGCCAAAGAGTTGAATAGAGAAATGATAATGAGAGAGAGCATGCTGGTGGGGTAAAGAAACCGCTTTGAGGGTACCAGTTGTGATGAAGACATCGCAATGCTCATGGTATTTTGCAATGCATTCTTGAAAGCCCTCGAGGACTGGTGTAGAGATGGAATTCTGATGTGCGATATAACAAGCATCCATGAATGTCGAAATGCAATGCCAATGGGAGATATCTGGCAAGGGTTCCCAGATATACCTACATAAAATGCTCATAAATAGTACATCATATATTCTTTGAAAAACGATCACCTTCATGAGCGCTTTTAAATCGTTGCCTATCTATTGAAGGACATTGCGCCCATCAGGAAACCGCCAAAGACATGGAAATTGTGGAACAACACCAATTCTAAGAAGTAAATTATAAGAAACCTAGTAACTTACTCACGCAGTGGAACTCACCATCAGTTGACTCATCTAGGCCTCATCTTCATAGTCAACTTCCACACCAGCATTCCATTTTTCAACCCCACCGATGCAACGGGCACCGGTATTCAGCTGGGAAGTCAATATCGGCACTGTGGTGCTCCCCCATCATGAGGGAGCACTGGGTACCAGGGGCATTGGTGGGGAGAGTGATGCTGGGGAGGGCAAGGGCAAGGGCAAGGGTGAGGAAAGGGAGGGATAGGTGGGGGGCAGGGGATTGTCAGTAAAGAGCAGTGAATATACAGACTCACCGTCGTTGTGTCTTTGTCCTCGTCCTTGTTGTGTCGTTTTTGTCATGGTCGTGCCATCACCTTCAATCGTCTTTTTCATCTTTCTTTGTCCTCTTTGTAGTTTTTGTCCTTGTTTTTGTCATCTTCTTCATCCTTTCCTTCATTTATTTGCCTTCATTTTTGTCATCATCGTGGTTGTCAGGCTGTGATGATGGTCACGTGACCAAAATTGTTAGGTTGTGTTGGGCTCAGGGAGGGTGAGGTTGAGCAGGGAGGGGTTGGGGATGGGGAGGGAGGGTCAGTAGGGGTGGGCAGGAGGGGATGGGGAAGTCTGTGGCAGGGAAGTCAGGGATGGAGGGCAGGGTCGAGGACACCAGGGGCGGGTATCAGTATGAGTCAGGGGACCTGCGGCCAAAGGTTGTGCGCATAGTAAGAGTGATTAGAAAATGAAGCAGTGGCACTTACCTTGATTTGCAGCTACAGTCACTGTGGGCAATTTGAGATGTTAAGATGGTTCTCATGCTAATTTAATAGAAAGAATATTCCAAAAGAGTTTTTAAAAAGAGGACACAAAACATCGTGATCATATTTACAATATAATCCACAATAAATTGAGGATAAAAGAACTTGATACATAGTGATTACATTCATAATGTATTTGGTCATATGATTCTCGTGTGTTCATCAAAGTAATTCACCATGAGTACTAACAATCTATCAGAAAGACACTGTGAAATGAATTTTCAATATAATTTAAATATATTCAAGTCCTTCATTAGGACATTATTTGACACGAGACCCAATATCGTGACATCATGACTCATTGACTCTTGAAATCAAGACTTGAGACTTAAATGTTATATGTCATGTGTTACATGTCATCCATGTCTTGATGCAGTGTGACACAAAACCTCCTTATTATTATTCATCATCTAACGTAGTTACATGTATCAATCTTTCTCTCTCAAAGAATTCACATGTACATGATACAAATTTACAACTGAATATGTTGTGTCTATAGTGTATGGATGCTGCCCTCTCTGTTAATGTGAGTTGTGTGGTGTCATGGTGTAGCAGCAGGGTGTCATTGTGTTGTGACGTCCCTAAGGATCCTGCCGCTGAGGCTTAATGCCAGCCGTGTCGTGTAATGTCGCAGGGTTGTGGCGTCTTGGCTGTGTCGTGTTGTCACACCGTTGTTCATTCGGTGGTGTGGCCTTGATCATGAGGGTGGCAGGGTCAGTGATGTGAGCCGACAATGGTGGCAACAGGGATAGTAAAATGACAGCGAGGCAAGGGCATGGTGATGAGGGTTGCTGGATGAGGTCCTGGGGTCAAAGACTCAAATGGGTATCGTAAATGAAACCCAGCCAGAAATTGGTCAAACGAGGTAGAACTAACTTACTTCAAATTGCATAGATTATTAGAGGAAATTCAACCTGCTCATAAAATCAGGACTGTCATAATATTTGTTCAAACCTTGCAGAAAAATATTCGAAGCTAATCAAACTGTTGATGGCTTTCGATCTGAATCATCTGATTCTACATTGAATGTTCAGAAAATGTCCATATATCGAAACCAATCAAATTACACCATATTATTTACTATGCAAATCTTATTGAATCCTACATGCATTCAATCCTCAACAGCATCGTAGAACAGTCGAATTGACTTCCCAAGTCCCTATGCACTTCCACAATGCACACTGGTCCTATTGTCACAGTGCATCTGATGGGCACTGGAATCTGGCAGATGGCTTGCTAGTGGAAGTGATGACAATGTCGTCATGATATGGGACCTTGACCCATTTGTCATTTTGTTGTTTGAGTTCTCTGAAAAATCCATTTCTCAGCACAGCTCGAGGCAAGATGTGGCATTCAGACGAAGTCAATATTGAAGGTTGGAAGCCTCTGGAGCGGCTGCCTGTCAGGGCCCTGAGCACGAGAGTGGTGTAATATATTGCCCCAGTGAATGTGACAACGCTGTGTCACGGTTGTGGCGGCAAAGCTGTGCGATGGTGAGTTGCATTTTTCCTGAGGCTATGGCTCGCAGTGACGTTGAGGGACATGGTCAGCAAGGGATTACTGTCATCTTGGCCTAATTTCACTGTGAAGAAATTTGTTCTTCATTCTTCATTGATTGCGAGCACTTTTCCCATTACAGTGATGGTAGGCAGAACAAAGTTTCTGTGTAAAATTTTGAATGACATGCCAGGCAAAAGAGAAAGCTGCATATGCCAGTTAGGGTGCAATGCTAGTGGCAAGACAAGTGACGCACATGATGAATTTCCCCACTCAGTGCGAAGACTTCCTCATACAGGACTGGGATTTCCATTGTGAGAAGTGAACACGGATATCTATGACAGAGAAAGTCAATGGACATTGATGGCTGAGCTGAATAGAAACTTTGGCAGTGAAAAGGTAAACTCCCGACGCATGTTGATTGATGATGCCTTTGCAAGAATAACTCGAACTCGCTAGAGCATGCAAGTTTTCAATTCTTGTCGAATAGTGCTGTATAAGCCCATTGAAAAGAACTGTAGATGCTTCCTGAATCCTGATGGCCATGAAAGTACTGAGGACTGTCAAGCATGGTGAGGCAAGTCATGTACAAGTTCGCATTTTGAGGGTCTGCCAGACTGTCATTGTGATCACGCAGGGAGAGATGCGGATGACAGGTTAGGAGTCAGTGGAGCAGAAGCGCAAACAGGAGGTGGGACATCGTATGTCATCTCCATTCTCAGTGCGGTGCTCTGGACCATATGGCACAGAACCTGCACGTTCGCACTGCAGTGAATGGGATCATAGGGAGAACACCTCAAAGAGGTGGATATGGTCTCGTGTGCTTGGCTGAAAGCACAAGAGTGGAAGAGAGGACAAGAAGAAGCGAAGTGAAGAGTTTCTTAGAAGACACGATGAGGGCAGTGTGGTGAGAGATCATAAAGAGGATGAGATGGTACAGAAGCACATCTCATCAAGGGAACACGAAGAGTGGCCTTGTCATAGTGAAAAGCAGATGAGGTAGCAAGAATATCTGGCTTTGCAAATGGTGTGGTGAACATTAGCCATGTCCACACAAGGGACAAATGAGGCATGTGCAGTTTTACAGTGATCAGAGCTATGTTTGCGTAGATTGTGGTACATTTGTCAGCACAAGGTTTTGACAGTGTTTGTTACATAAATACCACTCAACCCATGACCTTGCCAAGTAAGGTGAAAGCAAGGTGACTTCTAGTTCTATCCCATTCGATGCATTTTTTGCTGGGAATGAACATCAATGACTAAACAAATGATAATCAAAACTTTTCCACTTCATCCCACAAATCCTTCAACTATGTATATTGACGTTTACACACGTCATCGGTCGGGTATACATGGTGTGTCTTGAAGTGAAAACCTTTCACTTTTTCAAAGCGAACAGTGATATGGCTGCCATGCGTTGTGGTGCCACTTTCGCCATGCCACCCACTCGAACTGTAAGTCATAAGTAACAACATGTTGCATGTGTGGGGACGTACCAGACATCTGCAAATATGACCTTGTGTTTCTTCACCTTCATCCTGCCATAGTGTGTCTGAATTTGGCCACTTCTGCCCGTTTGATCACCTGGGCCTTGTAGAGACCGTTCCAAATCATAGAGGGGAGGGACATTGTGGGGTGGCAGCCGAGAGTTGTGTGGTGAGGTTGGTGGTAGAATGAGCGAGAGTTGGGCGATGAGATTGGCGGTGGAGGTGGTGGGGTAAGCAAGAGTCAGGTGATGAAGCAGACTCAACTTGCCATGTTACCCCCAAGAATATTAGCAAAAATCAAAAAGAAAGATTCTAGCGCACACAACTCAAACACTGAGCTCTTGCCAAAATTACGGCCAGAATGAAGACTGCAAGTTGCCGGATAGGCAGAGGGGGCAACCGTATCATGGGTACACATGGCACAGACCGGCTCCCCTGAGCTTTTGGTGGCTCACAGCTCAGGGGCCCAGGAGGCCAAGAGGCACGCCGAGCGGAGGTGGTGATGGACATCCAGACAGAGGAAAAAAACCAGATAGCGCCCACTTTGACCTCCCCCCCCTCCCTCGCTTCCACTTCTTGGGGGCAGGTCTCCAACTGCCCACTGGATTAACCACCAATAGGTTGGCGTGGCTTGCGAGTTGCCAAATAGGCAGAGGGGGCAGTCCCCATAACATGAGTAAGTGCGGTGTAGAGACCGGCTCCCCTGAGCTTTTAGCAGTGTGGAGGGGGCTTGCAGCTCAGGGGTCCGTGGGCCAAGAGGCCAGAGGGGACGTTGGGCGGAGGGAACAAGAGGAACAAGAGGAAGTAGGCATGAGAGTAGTAGTAAGTAAGTGGTGGAGCAGCGAGAGACGTCGTGTCGCTCTCAAATCAAAGACCGCTCTTATGTAATCAAAGTCCGTCTTTGCATCTTGACTGTCTTATCATGCGCACACCGAGGTTACAACCTAGCACATGCATTTTTTTCCCCCTTAGGCATACAATACACACTTTCTGAGTTGCACAGAGGTAATGCCTCTCAGTTGTCAGGATTATCCACCCATGCCCCAACATCCTCAGTCCATGTGAATGCAAGTGAGATCTAGTTTCAAGTCATCAGATTTTTCCCTCAATTCATGAAATGCAAACTAACCCTATCCATGGGAAGTACATGGAGAACTTTGCACCCCCTTATTTCTATTGGGGTCACCGCAACATGGGAGATAATGCTGGAATAGTCAACAACAATAGGCGCACCAAGCACTTGTTTGGACAAGAAGCCTCCAGCAAAGCCAAAGTTTCTATAAGATTTGTCGACGTCACGAAGCTCCAATCGGAGAGGTACATAGGGGCGGATGCACAGATAGATGGATGGATAGTGAGATCGTCTTTCATCTTCCTGTGTCCCTGGGGTGCTGGCTTGGGAATGGAGAAAAATGTCAGTGATTTGACCAGGTTCTGGACAGGCCAATGACTTGGAAGTGTCCATTTGAGGAAGTCTGAAAATGACATGACTGTTGCGCCTTCGACTTCCCACAGTTGAATACTGAACCCCTCAAAGCAAAAACTTTTCTAGGACCTTAGCATTGGCGAGAGGATGTGGCCTACTAGAGAACCGCTGGTATGGGGACATTTTCCACCACCCTAGGGTCAGATATTAGCTGCACAGCATAGGGTTGGCCTAGGGTGAGGGTGGTGAGGAAGGAGGGGGGTAGGGTGAGGCAGAAGTGGGAAGGGTGAGCCAGGGTGGAGCAGAAGTGGGAGTGAGATGGGCAGGGTTGGCCAAGCGCTGTGTGCACCTTTCATATGTGCATGTGTGCTTCAAAATGCAATAAAACATTATGCTAATTTGTGTGAGTACTTTCTTAGACATCCTGGACAGCGCCACACCATGCTGGAGTGTGCCATAGTACTGAGTCACGTGTATTAAGACATATTGTGCGCACATTTGATATGTGTGCGTGTGCTTCAAGATATGATAAATACTTACGATAATTGGTGTGTGCATACCTAGTTTCCCACGTGTCCTGGACGGCGGCACACCACGCTGAGGCCGCAAGTGCACTATATGTGTGGTATACCTATTGTCCCACGTGTCCTGGACAGCGGTGCACTACGCTGGGGCCGCAAGTGCACTATATGTGTGGTATACCTATTGTCCCATGCATCCTGGATGGCATTGCGCCACACTGGAGTCATGAGTGAACCATGTGTCCGCACATACCTAGTTACCCACGCGTCCAGGATGGCATTGAGCCACACTGGAACCATGAGTGCACCATGTGTGCGCACATACCTATTGTCCCATGCGTCCTGGATGGCCTCGCACCACACTGGAGTTGTGAGTGCACCATGTGTGTGTGCATACCCAGTTTCCCACACATCCTGGACGGCCTCATGCCATGCTGGAGTCGCAAGTGCACCATGTGTGCACGCATACCTGGTTTCCACGTGTCCACGACAGCGTCGCGCTGTGCTGGAGTCACGAGTGCACTATATGCGCATGTATACCTAGTTTCCCACGTGTCCAGGACGCCCTTGCGCCACACTGGAGTCATGAGTGCACCATGTGTGCGTGCATACATACCTAGTTTCACACATGTCCAGGATGGCAGTGCACTGCACTGGAGGCGCAAGTGCACCATGTGTGCACCCATATGTATTTTCCCATGGATCCTGGATGGTGGTGTGCTGCACTGGAGTTGCAAGTATACTATGTCTGTGTACAAGTCTATTTTCCCATGTGTCCTGGATGGCACTGTACTGTGCTAAGGTATCAAAAGATTAAAAGATGAAGGTTGCTGGATTGGGCTGTCCAAAAAGGGGTGTTTTTGGCGTCCGGATAAGGGTGCTAGCATTACTATAAATGAACGTTCAAATTGGGAGTTTGTAGGGGGCCAGATTGGGGTGTTTGTCCCATTCAAATTGGGTTGTTGTCACATCTCAATTGGGGTGTTTGTCCCATCCCAATTAGGGTATTCATTATCACTTTCGGATGTTTGACTCTTCTAAAAAAGGAATGGTGGCTCAAAATAGAATAGGGTTTAGGGTTTGCAAAAAAGCGCACTCAGACTTGAAAATTGGGTCATGGCTCCTGACCCAAAATGGACTCCTATTATTTGTAAGCAAAAAGCGCAGCTCAACACAAGAATTGGATCACTTTCCCCCTATCAAAGCCTGTCTACATCATCAGAGGTGCTCCTTCCCCTGCCTCTGCACCATGCAACTTGATCTTTTCTTTACTTTTGACGTCCCTGCTGTTCTCTTACAGCCTTATTTCCTCTGTCAAAGGTATGTTTCCCCTTTTCCCATTAAATTGTGCCTTCTGACAGCCTTTTCTCAGTTTTTCCCTCTTCATTGTATGTTTCCATATCATGTGGTCTTTCTTACTGATCTCAATGTTTCTTAGGAACTTTCTTGGTCCTCTTTGGCTTCTTTGAATTCTTTCTTTGACCACGCACAAGGTATGTCAGCCTGTTTTGTGTCAAAATATGTCTTCTGACATGTTTTTTCAGCCTTTTTGCCCCTTTATTGTATGTTTTTTTGTCTGTGCTCTTATTTACTGATCTCAATGTGTCTTAGGAACTTCCTTTGGCCATGTCAGGCTGTTCTGGGCTCTTTATTTTCTGTGTACAAGGTATGTCTGCCCATTTTGAGCCAAAATGGGCCTTCTGACATGCCTTTTTCAGCCTTTTGCCCCTTTTTTGTATGTTTCTATACTCTGCGGCCATATTTACTGATCTAAATATGTTACAGGGGCTTTCTTCAGCTCTTTTGAGCTCTTCTCTTTGGCAACTCTACCCAGCTGGTGGTTCTGCCTTGGAGACTTGGTTTGAACAAGGTGACACTGCATGAAGTCCTAACTCCCTGGCTTCCCTGTGAAAGCAGGGTGTTTGCTGGTTGCTAAGGTCTTTTGGACCGGACCTCTCACTTGGCACTGTGTGCAAGGAGATTGGGTTGGTGGGGTGGTTTTTACCACATTTAAGTTACCTCCCCTTCCATTATTAGAAGTTGCTCCATCATCAACTGCCTCAGCCTTCACTGATTTCACTGAGTCTTTGGAGAGGTTAGGATGCCAGCTGCTCCTCTCCCCCCCCCCTTGATCTTGGACTTGGCTCTGGACTTGGCTTAGGTTCTGGTTCTGTTTCTTCTGACCCCCTTCCTCCCCCCTCTTCTTCCCTTGCTCCTCTCACTTCCTCTCAGCACAGCTAGCATGCTGCACGTCAGCTTGAGCGTAGCAGCCATGCATTGGGCACTCCTCAAAACAGGAGGTTTCCTGCCACTGCCACTGACTCTGCTGGGCCATCTACCTTCAATGGCCAGCAATCCCAGCACTTATCAGCTCACTTAGCTGCAAGGCTGGCTACTCTTCCCCCTCTTTCTGTGCCTCCACAGCACTACCATAATTTTCATGCCTCTAGTTTTGCCCCTTCAATTGTAAGTTTTCCTTTTTGATTTCAAGTGTTGTGTCTGACTTTTCTTTTTTAAATAGATGCCACCACCACCTTCCTCTGTCTCTGCTGCTGTTTCTATGTTTACTCCTGCTGAGTCTGATCCTGTCTCTGCTGTTGCCCCCCTTTCTGCTCATGTCTCTGCTGCTTCTGGCCCTACTTTTGTTGTTCACTCTGCTCCTGATGCCACTCCTGTAAGCATCTTTGTCTTCTTAAAGTAATTATGCTAATTGTATCACTATTATTCTTCTTAGGTTTCACCTCTTTTCTCAACTTTTTCTGTTCATGGATCTGCTGCTGCTCCTGTTTGGCGCTGCCCCACCCCGATTCCTGTAAGCCATTATTTTATCAACTTTTCATGTGTCTATGCTGATCTTTATATCACTTTTCTTTTTAGACTGTTCAACAGCCTTCTCCTCTCTTCTCATCTTTCTCTGTGGCACCTCCTGCTGCCTCACCACTCCCTGCAGCCAGGTTTTTGCCTCCTCAACCTGCTGCTCAGCCCCTCTTCTCATCTTTCTCTGTGGCTTCAACTGCTGCCCCACCAGCTCCTATAGTGGGGAATATAACTCCCCCCTTTGCTGCTTCAGCTGCTCCACCTGTTCCTGCTTTCAGGATTCTACCTCCCCCCACACCGCCATCACTGTCCACCCCATCACCACCATCACCACCATCACCACTGCCTCACCCGTTGGCTGGCCATTTTGCTCTTCCACCTCCAGTGATAGGTGATTTTGTCTTTCTACCACCACCATCACCTCCACCTCCACCTCCACCACCTCCTCAAGTGGTACAGGATTTGGTTGTCTTACCAGCACCTCCTGCACCTCCTGCATCACCTTCTGCACCACCATCACCACCTCTGCCAATTCTTGATTGGCACATTCTGCCACCACCTTCACCACCACCCTCACCACCACCACTGCCACCTCCACCTGCTGCTCCTGTTCTTCCTGTTGCACATCATCCTTTTGATCCTGCTTGGCAGGTACACAACCTTAGAGATTTGAGCATTCCATGCCCTGATTGCAAGGCTCTCCATTGGTTAGCTGAGCGCTTGGTCAACTCTTCTGATACCACTCCCAAGTTTGGGATGTGCTGTTACCAGGGCAAGGTGGCCCTCCCCCCTCTTCAGCCTCCTCCTCTTGAGTTGTTCACATTTCTGACTTCTCAGGAAGATACAGGCAAGTCCTTTCGCCTTCACATTCGCAACTATAACAGTGCACTGGCCATGACTTCTGTGGGGAGAAAGCTGGACAACTCTCTCAACAGGGCTGGAGGTGGCCCTTACTCCTTCAGGCTGCAGGGTGAACTCATTCACAGAGTTGGCTCTCTTTTGCCACCAGCAGGTGAACCACCTGTCTATTCACAGCTTTACTTCTGTGACTCTCAGGTGGCCCTTAACCATCGCATGTCAAATGCATGGAACTTCAACCTGGATCAGGAGACTTTGCAAACTCTGCAGGACATGCTGTTTCGCTCTCATCCTGGGGTGCAGCACTACAAGCAGGCATTTGAGCTGACACGTGCTTTGCCTCCGAATCAGCAGTGTCACATTGCCTTGCACTTTGATCCTGGCTGTGACAGGAGGTGCTATCAGGCTCCAGATGCCTCTGTCAGAGAGGTAGCAGTTCTTCTGCTTGGTGATGGGGATCAGCCAAGGGGCTCTCAGGACATTGTCCTGTATCACAACCATGGAGAGCCTCTGCAGCGCATCTCTGATGTCCACCCTTACTATTCATCATTGCACTATGTCCTCCTCTTCCCCACTGGGCAACTTGGGTGGCATCCTAAAATCCTCTATCACAATGTTGAGGAAGGTGCAGCTAATGTGAAGCGCAAATATGTGTCCCTTGCAGAGTATCAGTGCTACCACCTCTTCATTCGCCCCATAGGTGTAGAGTCCATACACCTCTTCCTCTCAGGCAACCTCTATCAGGAGTATGCATGTGAGGCCTGGGCTGTTGCTGAGCAGAGCCGTCTCACCTTCCTCAGGCTGAATCAGCCAAACCTGCGTGCTGAGTTGTACAGAGGCTTGGTGGATGCAGTGGCTGCTGATGTAGATGCAGATAGGAACAGGTTGGGCACAAGGGTCATTTTGCCTTCTTCCTTTTCTGGCAGCACTCGCCACATGCAGCAGCTCTGCCAGGATGCCTTGGCCATCAACAGGTTTTATAGTGGTGGTGACCTCTTCATCACCATGACTGCCAATACCAATTGGCCAGAGATAAATTCTGCACTTCTTTATGGCCAGAAAGCCTGTGATCACCCTGACTTGGTGGTGCATGTCTTCAGAGCCAAGCTTCTCAGCCTGATGAAGGACATCACACAGGGAGCACTGGGTGCCACCAATGCCTACCTGTACACCATAGAGTTCCAGAAGCGTGGTCTCCCTCATGCCCACATCAATGTCTTCCTGAAGCCTGAGGCCAAGTTGCACTCTGTCACCTGACCCTGAGCTCAACCCCCGAAATTCAACCCCTGACCCCACCAGCCATTGGGTTTTTTCAGTCAAAGTTCAGCACATCATCAAACGAAAGTGTATTCCATTCTACATTTGAGGGACAGGCGATACCTTGATGGAAGCTTACTATGGCAAACCTGCCAGGACAGTGCCCATCACCAAGCGTACCTTGACCCCTCGAGAAGGCGAGATCTGTGTGAGAACAGTCAAGCGCACCTGCCCCAAGCAAATCTCAATCAATCCAAGGTATCTAGTGCCTTGGAAGCCCCTGGTTGGTTGTGAAGTGGTCATCACCTGTGGATTCCGGTCCAGCTTCGTAGGTGCCATTAAAGGACAGCAGGGGGTTAACTGGGTCGTAACGTTCACAGTGGACAATGATGCTCATGATACTGTATTCGCGGAGAGGGAACTTGCCGCACTTGAACCTCTAAAGTAGTGTCCATCACAATCACGTGATATCCAGATGTGCGCGAGCATTGTCCAGATCTCTATACTATGTGGTCTGGGGTTGTGCAAAAAAAGCACTAAAAATTTTCTGTAGCTTTAACAATCCTTCATGGCCACTTGAAATTTCACACACAGACTGGATAATGTGTATTGAATCGACTTCTGATTTTTATATATTTGTTTCTGATGTAGTTGAAAGTGCATAAGGCTGCAAGTATTTCCACACTTCTGCAAAGCCCAGGTCACACTTTGTCACCCTTTGGTGTAGCTTTTGGCAGATGGAATTTGTGGCAACTGTGGTAATTTGCCCTCTGACAACCTTAGGCCACTCCCTCCTACCCCAATTGCAGAGTCGCAGTGGGGTGAGCCATGTTTGGAAGCCTTTGGCACTGGCACATGCGTTGTTGGGTCAGTATCATCATGGCCAGTCCTGCTGCTTTTGTTGGCAAACTGTTAGTATTTGCTGTCTTATAGGCGGTCAATCCCGACTTGATGCCTCTGTGTTACAGACGGACTAAGCAAAGGGTGACAAATGATGACTGATGATGACGAGTCGCTCATCAGTCATGTGACTTGCCAATTAACAATCATAGGTCGTTACTTATGAAGAACTAGGACGATGGGTAGTAGGTTTTAGTCATGGTCTCATGTAGGATTACAAAGGTGACTCAGTAGGGACTAGCTGAAACCCGTGACGATGTCATGGAGTGTGTATTATGTATGCAGCACATAGGTACAATGATAGCTTTCGGCCTGCCTATCTAATGGCTACCACCTTCTTCTTCTACCTGTGCCAGCGTTGATGCATTGCTCCCAATGCTCTTTCCAGTACTTGACCATGTTCCATAAGTGGGTGTGGAAGCAGAAGACTGAGACAAAGTGGATGTAGAGGCCATAGACTGAGACAAAGTTGGTGTGAAAGCCACAGACCGAGACTCTGTGGCCTTTTTCTTGCCTTTCTTACCACTGGTACTTGAAGGAGTGGGCGAATCAAAGTTGTAAAGCCTGCACCTCCTCTTGGGAGTCTGTGGAGGTTCAGATAGGAGCCTAGGACAAACATTTATACAATAGTGTTCATCAAAGAATGTGTATTTTCTTACCAGACTCCAGGGTAGCCACCGTGTTAGGTCTTCCAATGAATGTCACATTGTCTACATCGACGTAGAAGTGGTTGCCAGATTCACTGCCAGCAGGAGCAATGCAAGTGAGACGACATGTTATTCCAACATAACTATTATTTGCTGGAATTGGTTTCTTTGACTTGTAGTGTGGAGAATCGGGTATCAGTGCATGAAATGGTAGAACCTGTTGTGAGTGAAAAGCATAGCTATACTGAAATTCATCAAGGTTGAATGTTGCATTGCTAGAGTCTATCACTGAAGCTGTATGGTTTGTGGTGGGAGGGACTGCGATCTCTGGTAATGGCCTGTGCACAGGTG
Organism: Lactarius quietus; assembly: GCA_015025155.1. Classification (NCBI taxonomy): domain Eukaryota; kingdom Fungi; phylum Basidiomycota; class Agaricomycetes; order Russulales; family Russulaceae; genus Lactarius; species Lactarius quietus. The sequence continues at coordinate 225,289 of WITN01000058.1, forward strand.
ATCTGGCATAAGGACATTCAGTTTCCCTCTGCACTGTTACCAGCATCGGTAATAAGATCTGTGTTTAAATTTTTATGCTCAGCAACAAAACAACAGGCATCATTAGGGAGTATACTTTACCTGCCATGTCTGTGGTATTTGGCTTGTTTTATGAAGCGAAATATAATAGAAATTCGAAATTAATTCTTGAATCCAATGTGCAAAACTCAAGAGCTTATATACCTATACGAAAATCTAGAATATTCTCTTGACTCAGAAAATGTTCCATACAGTAAGTTAATATAACAATTCTACAATGTTCAAGACGGTGAACGAAAGTCAGGTGGATCATTTGTAATCAGGCAAGACTGAATTCCAGATCTTTCTACAAAGTTCACTGTCCATGCACATAAGCCTGAATAAGCAGGATGTGGCCACATCGTCATAAATTTGAGACATTTCTACAAGGTTCGTTATGTCCCACTCTCAGCCAATCAGAATGCTCACTTAGACCCCCATCCTCTTTTATATAATAGATTCATACTTAAGAAGCTGCAGAATGGTTTGTATTCTGCAGCTTGGACTTCTTGTTAGTCTATTGGCTTCGTTGTATCCAAGGCTCTCTCTGTTCTACACTTTGGGCAACTTGGCCCTTGTCCACATCACTTTGAACTCTGCCTTCGAGCATTGAGATAAGATCCACACAGGATCACAAGACTCTGCCTTTGTGCATTGAGACGATACTCAGCCTCTGAGCTTGAGTCTAGGGAATACCACAGGTCGGCACAACCCGTATGGGTCATGGGTACGGGTCACACAGGTCTGGGTCCGGGTTGGATATCTGGTCACCTGTGACAAACCCGTACCCATGACATGGGTTTGGTGGGTTTTCATGGGTTCACTCCACTGCTCAACATTTGTTATCCAGGTATCCCACCGATCTTTTCTTTTTTCTTTGAATTCTTTCACATCGCCATTGGCCTCACATTCCTTGACACCTTGTTCAATTGTTCCTTGTTTGGTGTTCCTTGCTCCCCAGCAACTTGGCAGCAACTCGGTGAGTCCCCATTCATGACATCCAAGACATGCCGCCACATTTCAAGCAGCAGAATCAAGCCTGCCATCTGAACCATCTCCAGATTCTCCGCATTTCATCTATCCTGTACTGGTGTGCTGCTGTCCTTACTTGGTATAAAACCCTCCTGTGGATCTCATCTCATCTGCCAACTGGAGTGGCTCCCAACTTCCTAGTCTTCCCGACATCCCATGCATGCTGCTGTGCCGCACTGGCCTGCATTTCTATGCTCAGTGCTTGTGGCAGCTTTGGGAATTCACGAGTCTGTTTATCCTCTTTTTGGTACATAGTACAAGCCTATACAGAATTCAGGTCTTCTCACAGGGCACATATTCGTTATTCATACAGATCATGCTGCCTCTACGGTCCTATCGGTGTTGGTGTCATGCCATTGCTTGCGACACTTGGTTCCAGATTTCCATTTCCCTGCTCCCCTGCTGCCCTGCACGGCATGGTGCAGTGTCTCTCAAGTCTTGACACCATCATTCCATAGATCGTAGCCCATTCATAGCTAAGTATATGTGAACACTGCCTGTATTTAATCCCATTGCACTTGACTATTGATTGCTCACAGTGTTGTCATTCGGACTCATTCCTCCCTCCTCTGTGTGATCTCTTGACATGGCCCAAACTCCCCCTCAATCAAATGATCCACAGCGTAAGTGCAGGCCCCCTACCCACTTCATTGACCAGGAAAAATCACATTTTAACCAAAAATTGAAGCCTACGTTATCACGTACAGCAACACAGTTGAGGATGTCCTCCAGCTCCAGCTCAGCAAAACCTACAATAATGCGTACAACAACACAGTCCAGCATATCATCCACCACCAGCTCGGCAAAATCTCAAAGCAAAAGGAATGGCCCGATAGCTGAAGACACAATGCCCGCTTCCCCTCCCTGTGCCTGACCTCATGCTCCCAATGGTGACACTGATACAGATGATGAAGAGTCTGGGCAGGAGCCGACTGAAGTGAGCAATGGTGATGGCAAAAGCACTGATGATGTGGTGGAAGTTGAAGATGATGACGATGAACTTGGTGAGCATGACATTGAAGTCAGAGGATCTGCAAACTGATCAGTCTCAGTCTGACTGAGCAAGGACTGGGATGCACCTATTTACCTGTTCTTCAAGCCAATGTCGACAGTTGTGTATATTGATGGTTGTAAGGTGCACATGTTTGAGTGTGCCACCAAAGGTTGCCATTGTAGGAGCAAGCTCATTCAGCAGTTCCTTGACACAGGCGATGCAAAGTCAACTAGCAACCTCCATCAACATGCTAAAGTTTGCTGGGGTGAGGAAGCCATGTCTGCAGCTGACAACACTCAGGACATGAAAACCACCCGAGACATTCTAGCACATGCAACAGGAGTGGATAGGTCAATCACAGCACTGTTCCAATGTGCAGCCAAGGGGAAAGTTAAGTACTGTCATCGTCAACACACCAAAGTTGAAGTGCAGTAAGTCTGGTTTTGATAGGTGCAAAATTAAAATTGGAAGCCTAATATGAATTGTCAGTGCGGAGCTGGTACGTTGGGTTGCAGAAAGTAAGCAGCCATTTCAAATTCTCAATGACCATGGATTCCACTCCCTGATGAAAACAGGGAGGCTGGAGTATCATATACCATCAGCGCAAACCCTGTCACATGACGTGCGAAATGTCTTTGTTCGCATTCGCAAATGCATTGCACAAATGTTACAAGTCAGTCAGGTTAAAATAAATACAGTTTATTACTCACCTAAAGGGATAGGAATACGACGGGAAGCTAAGCTTCGCTACAGATGCTTGGACCTCACTGAATCACAAGGCCTATGTGGTGATCACAGTACACCTCGAGCACAGTGGAAAGCCACTTGGCATGCTTCTGGACATCATTGAGGTGCCCAAATTGCACACAGGTTTGAATCTGGCACTTGTGTTCATCAAGGTCCTGGAAGATTTTGGCATTGAGGAGAAGGTCAGAGTGGTTTATTTAGAGGGATAAAAGAGACTTACTTTTTCAAGATATTGGGTATTACTGCTGACAATGTATCCAACAATGACACCATGATTGAACAGCTTAGCAGATGCTTGGTAGACTTCCCTGGTGCATCCAACCAGAGAGGATGTTTTCTCCATATCCTTAGCATCACCGTGAAAGCCATCATCAAGCAATTCGACGTACTGAAGGCAAAGAAAGGTGTTGTGATGAATGAGGCAGCTTGGGCACTTGCTGGACTGGCAGAGGGACTTGACGTTGATGAGCAAGATGCATATGAATGTGGAGACGATGAGGTTGATGATAACCCACTGGACCAGTGGGTTGACCTTCGTGAGGGTCTGACAGACAAAGAGATGGAAGAAATAGAGTTGAATATCTGACCAGTCCAAATGACGCTGACAAAGGTAAGTCACCATGTACTCTTGGGCAGAGTTAAAATTGACTTTCAGACTCAAGTTATCCAAGTTTGTGTACACAGTGAAAAATTCAACAACGATTCTACTTCCACAGTGGTATACGACACTTGGCTCCTGTGGTCTCCCAAGTCGTATGATGCCCCACGATGTGGCAACTCATTGGAACTGGACATACGACATGCTTCTCTTTGCACTTGACTTCTGCCTGGCTATTGATAACATGACTGCCCTGTGAGATTTTGATCTACGGAGATACGAGCTGTCCCCTGCAGAATGGGGTATAGCCAAATAGCTTTGGGGTGTTTTAAAGGTATGACTTCCTCCGACTTCATTTGATTCTCATTTACTGAATTACCTTTGGCCAGATTTTCAAAGATGCAACATTGTTTTTTTCTTGCAGCACCCCAAACCTTGCCACAGTCATCCCAGCCATGGATCATATTGACAAAGTCCTTGCTACCTCCTCTGACAGTTCCCACTATTCTCTCTCAATCTATGCGGCTCTTGTTATTGGCAAGAATGCAATCAACAGGTATTACAACAAAACTGATTACTTGAAAACATATCACATAGCCATGAGTACGTTTACTTTTTTTCTACATGTCTGTTCAGCGTTCGCTATTTTTACATCTCAAGCAGTTCTCCACCCTCGTCACAAGCTGACCTACTTCAAGACACAAGGTTTGGAAGACATGTGGATTGACACTGCTCAGAAGATTGTTCATGATGAATATACTCACTCATATTGTCCATATGAGTCTGTGCATGTCGATGGTCACCATAACAGTGATGACGACTACATCACTGTCAGTTCCGTAGATTCAGTAAGGGGTTCCTATCTTCTCTCGTGCATCCGTTAGTGACTTACTCCCTCCACAGTCAAATTCATCTTCAAATAATATCTTTGACAACCTTCCTGATCTTGCCCCGGCTTCACCTGACCTCTGTGACAAACTTGAGGTGTATCTTTCAACTGACACAGAGGACGTCAAGGATGCTATCTCATGGTGGTATGAGAGGCGTGCCTCCTTCCCATTTTTATCCTGCATGGCTTGGGATTACCTCTCAATCCCTGGTAAGTCTCTATTCTACATCACTGGGCGGTGGGCGCCTTACTTATGATTTTCAAGTGACGTCAATCGATGTTGAATGTGTGTTCAGTCAAGGCCATCTCCTCCTCTCCCATGTCCACAGCCACCTCTCTGTCCACTCAACATGTGCACTCTTATGCCTTGGCAAGTGGAGCACACTTGATCTTGTCAAGGACAGTGACTTGAGGGCTTGTATTACTGGCAATGAAGTTGATGAAGACGAGGACGACATTGCAGATGGCTGGGACAAAATATGAGTTAAATTGTTGGTGTGACTAATTAGACTGCATTGTTATCTCCCTATCATACAACTACCAATGTGGATGCATGCAAGACCGATTCCATCCAGACCATCAGATACTGCTACACTTAGCCACCTGTGATACCTGCGTGCATGCACAATACCCACAAACAACGTGGGTGACCTGTGTCACCCGCACCCATACCCATAAAAACCCATACCCGTGGTCACGGGTAAGGGTTATGGCAGGTATGGGTATGGGTCAGTGCGGAATGACCTGGGGGTTACCCATGGTAATCACTACTTCAGTCTAGGACTTGCTAAGTCACTGCGTTCACCTTACATTGCCTAAGTCAGGCTCACGTGCAGCTAGCACGTTACATTAAGTCCAAGCTCTATCACATTGAACACCGTGGCAATGGTTAACACCAAAAACAGTTGGGAGTTCCAACCCTACTGAATCAAATCAAGAAACTGCAACACCCCCACATGCTACTTCGTTGGGTGAATCAGGTGGAGGATAGTACCAAACATCAGTAGGACCAATGAACAAAACACAGGATATTATGTAGAAGCAGCAACCTTGCAGAGGTATCATACCATTGTCTTCAACCGAGAACACTGTTGCTGGGTTGAACTTAGGTGGAGCGCTAGCCAAGGAATCTTTGAAGAGGCATGACCCACAGGAGACAACCTAAATATTAATATTCCACTACAAGATGCATTACCAATCGATCAACAAGGACCAATTGACAGTGAAGAAGACCAAGAACTCACCTCAGAACCACCACCAACTGAGCTCCAGTTAAGAGCACAAACCCCTGCAACAACCAGTGATACCAGCAAGCATCCACCAACAGCATCTGAAGCATCTGTGGAACCAGAGATCATAGCAGTGCATTCACCAGAAGTAGATGCACTTGCAGCATGCACAGCTGAGTTACACATTCCAGAACCAATATCAATCAGAGGAATACCTGCATGGCAACTCAGACAGCAGTATCACCACCCCAGCTTGTCATCAACAAGCACACCAGACATGTACAACAACTAGCCCCAGAAGACTTGGAGGCAGCGCACCATGCTATGGAACAAGACATCCCTGACGCACCTAGTAACCAAGAAGAAGAAACAGACATGTTCTGCAAAATCAGAACCAACCATGGAAGAAGAGAACCCTCACCAAACAATGGACAATCCCCACCTAGGATGGGAGGACCACCAGCAGGAGGACCTCCCAATGGTGGATGGCCACAGGGAGGAGGTGGGGGAGGACCACCAGAAGGTGGGGGAGGACCACCAGGAGGTGGGGGACCATACAACACGGCAGCATTCAACACCCCTCCGGCAGGAAGCAACGACAAGTTCATTGGCAACCTGCCACCAATGTTCACTGGGTCCAGGGCCCAAGCTGAAAGTTTTATCCTCCAATGGGAAGTATACACTGGAGTCAATGCCAACCACTCAGCAATGAGGAACAAGTATCAAAAAGCTATGTTGTTCCTCACATACATTCAGGGAAATGCGATTAACCAATGGGTCATGTCCGCCAGCCACTGGCTCACAAACAAGGTCGCCACCGCTACATACATAATTTTCTCCACTCACCCAATGCAGGACTGTAATTTGGATCTTGCTGTAGCGCTCCTAGCTGACTGTCAGCTCTCCCACCCATTACAGTAATGGTTATCTGGGAGCCAAAATGTGTAAGAAATTTTACTTATGTGCGTATAAGTGATTAATACTGTACAATCAAAGTTGTCTTATCTGATTAGCTGATTGTTCAAGCTTTCAGGCTTCAAGTCTTGCGTACCTTGTCATGTGTCATCACGCTCCCTTCCCACCGTCGCCACCTCACCACTGCACCACCCTCCACACACTCTGCCACTATTCTGTCATCATTTCGGCTCTCCTCTTCTCATGGGTCTCTGCTTTCATGCAGTTTGGATCTTTGTCACACTCTCCTCACGACACCCTTAATGAGAAACCTTGACACACTGCCTGGGTTGCTTGGTGGGACATGTTCGTTGCCCCTCCCCCTTTCTTTTGTATGGTGTACTCAAATTTCAAGCTCTCTGGGCTCTTACCATGCTCTCTCTCTCTCTCTCTCTCATTCTTTCCATATGACACCCTTCATGAGCAACCTTGGCATGCTGCCTTGGTGACCTCGGTGGGAGCGCTCGTGACTTCACTTCCCACCTGGTGGCAATTTTGATCTGTTTCAGGCTGACACTAGTCGAAGATTTGCAGGCCTGCCTTTGGTTTGGTTTTGTATTGCTTTCAGGTGAGTGTCCATTTATATTTTCAATATGGTCTTCACTGTCACAGTTCTCTCTGCATCTGACCTAGCTTACGACTATCCAGACTGGGGGTTGTGGAGTGATGTTCCTATCCTTTTCCTCTGCCGTCACCCTCTGACGACCTTAGGCCACCCATGCTGTTGCTGATTTGCAGTGGGGTGAGCCAGGTTCGGAGGCTTTTGCTACCAATGTGCACATTGCTGGGTCAAGTGTCACCGTAGTCAGCCCTGCTGCCCTTGTGGTCCATTAGTATTTGTCATCTCAGCAGTCAATCCCAACTTGTCATGTCGGAGATTAGGAATGCGGGGCAGGGCAGGAGTAACAGGCCTGTCCTTTGTCGAGTCCTGGTCATGGAGCAAAGTTCACCATCTGTCTTCATCGAGGTAATTACTGTCATCGCCTTTGCATGCACCAATAGTGTTTCTAACTTCTACTCAGTGTTCTTCTTCATGTTGGAGGCCATGGAACTATGTTCCTGCCATCTTCCTCTGCCGTTGCCTTATGACGGCCTTAGGCTGCCCCCTCCTGCTGTTGAGGATTTGCAGTGGGGCGAGCTGCATTCAGAAGCCTTTGTGTTACGTTCGACTGGATGTATCGACTCGACTTGAGTAGCGAGCGTGGAGTACCGGTTATGCGAGGGGTTCGAGTGTCGGTGTCTGCGTAGCGACTGCCAAACCTCCCCCGATGAGGGTCGTGGATATGGCGTCGACAGTATGCGAGAGCGTAGGGTATCACCCTAGGTGGAGTAGTGAATATACGAGCGATGGAATGGATACGAAGTATTTCCAATCGTCGTAGAGAAGAAGGTTGGAACTGACAAGTTGACTGGACTTGGATGCAGCCCGTGGGGTATGACAGCGTGAAGTCGATGAGATTCAAGAACTCAGACCTAAGGTCCTCATACGGTATGAGTACATGTTAAATATGAATTGAGCAATGCCACTACTGGTAATTGCGGTACTAGGATCGCCACCAATACTACTAGTACTTGTACTAGTATGATGTCATATGGAACTGCGCCGAACGAGACAGAAGGTTACAGTTAGTAATGAGGAGTCATGGGGTCGAGAAGGCACACGGGGCGTAAGAGGTACGAATCGAAATGTGAAAATGGTCCCAATGATAGTCCATATGATACTGAACACTGTAACAAAAGTTCGGACGAAACGATCAACGTAGGAGGCACGCGCGGATAAACGTAACACTTTGGCAATGATGCACATGTTGCTGGGTTAAGTGTCATGGCCAGTCCTGCGACTCTGTTAGCACTCGCTGTCTTGGAGGCAGTCTATCCCGACTCGGCACCACTGCAGATGCCAGGGTTAGTGATAAAGAACAGGGGGTACAGGGGGAAGCGGAGAGCCATCGTACCT